>CM069160.1:28045429-28086388 GCA_035221665.1 Okamejei kenojei | reverse complement strand
TAAAGTTGGTTTGGGCAAACGTGTTAGTATACAGGCATTGATTAATTATCCCAATTGATTGAACGATTGATTTAGATGAAGGGATTCACAGTAACAATAAGTCAAAATTTTGCAGATGACACAAAGCTGGGTGGCAGTGAACTGGGAGGAGGATGCTCATGAGAAAGCAGGGGTGACTGGACAGGTTTAGGGAGTGGGCAGATGCAGGCAGATGCGTTTAATGCGGATAAATTTGTGTTAACCACTTTTGGTAGCAAAACAGGAAGCAGATTACTAATCTAATGGCATCTCGTTGGAAAAGGAGAGTACAAGCTGGATCTGGGTCCTTGTACATCATCTATGAAAGTAAGCATGCATGTACAGCAGGCATGAAGAACGCGAATGGCATGTTGGCCTTTAAGACAAGAGGAATCGAATATAGGAGCAAAAGGTCCTTCGCAGTGTGTACAAGCCCTATGAGACACATCTGGAGTATTGTGTGCAGTTTTGGTCCCCTAATTGAGAAGGACATTCTTGCTATTGAGGGATGCAGCGTAGTTCACCAGTAAATTCCCTGGATGGCGGGACTGTCATATGCGAGAGAATGGAGCACTGGGGCTTGTACACTCTGAGTTTAGAAGGATGAGAGGAATCTCAGTTGAAACATATAAGATTGTTAAGGGTTTGGACACGCTAGAGTGCAGGAATCATCATGGTCCCGAGTTGGGGGAGTCCAGAACCAATGGGCCACAGTTTCAGAATAAGGGTAAAGCCATTTAGAACGGGAACAGGAAACACTTTTTCACACGCCAGAGGAGTGGTGAGCTGTGGAATTCTCTGCCTCAGAGGGCGTGGAGGCCAATCCCAAGAATACGGGGCGCAGCGAAAGAGATGCTGCCTGACCCGCTGAGTACTCCACATCTGTGAAACGTCACCTATCCATGTTCTCCACAAGATGCTGCCTGACCCGCAGAGTTACTCCAGCACTCTGTGAAACGTCACCTATCCATGTTCTCCACAGATGCTGCCTGACCCGCTGAGTTACTCCAGCATTTTGTGTCTACCATTGGCATAAACCAGCATCTGCAGTTCCTTCATGCACAACCCCGCACCCCCCCCCCCCCCCCGGCGGGACGTGATACATCCTGTAGAGTCGTTGCCTCTACAGCTCCGGAGACCCGGGCTCGCTCCCGACTCATGGGCGCTGTCCGTATGGAGTTTGCACTTCTCTCATCTCTCCCCGGAACCTGCGCGGGTTTTCTCCGGTTTCCTCCCACACTCCAAGAAGTGCAGGTTTGTAGGTTGAATTTAGGCTCGGAGTGTGTAAATTGCAAATTGTCCCCAGTGTTGTTAGGACAGTGTTAGTGTGCGGGAGTCGCTGGTCGGCACGGACCCTATGGGCCGAAGGGCCTGTTTCCGTGCTGTATCTCTAAACCAAACTACACTAGACCCACGGACTTTGTTCTCACTTTAAGCTGTCTAGCTATTTCTCCTTGAATATTTTTGCAACCCCCCACCCTCCCCCCCCTCCCTCCCTCCCTCCCTCCCTCTCTTCTCTTCTCTTTGTATCCCAGTTGCCAGGGTACCTTGGAGAGTGGCTGAAAGTATGTCCCATAAATTAGAGAGGCTGGGAGAGAGAGGGAGAGGCAGAGAGGGAGAGAGGGAGAGAGGGACAGGGAGAGAGAAAGGGGGAGAGAGGCAGAAGATAGAGGGAGAGAGGGAGGCAGAGAGGGAAGAGAGAGGATAGAGATGAGGGAGACAGGGACAAGGGAAGATGAGCGAGAGAGGGAAAAAGGGGGAAGAGGCAGGATAGAGGGAGGAGAGGGATAGAGAGAGAGTGAAGAGAGAGAGAGAGAAAAACGGACCAGAGATAGAGGGACATAGAGAGAGAGGGAGAGAGGGACAAGAGAGAGAGAGGGAGAGAGGAGAGGGGAAAGAAGAGAGGGTAAAGAAAGGAGGGGGAGAGAGAGAGTGAGAGCGAGGGGGAAGGAGGGAAAGGGAGGAGAGAGAGAGAGAGCGAGGGGGGAAGGGAATGGGGGGAAGGTTGTGAGAGAGCAAGAGCGAAATGGGGGGGCAGATCGTCCTGTGAGGGGTTATTGAAATTTGGGAGCAGACTCTCTCGCGTCCTCTCTCTCACTCTCTCAAATTCTCTTTCCTGGGCGCTCATCTCTCTCTCGCTCTCTCTTTCTCTCTCCCTCTCTCTATCACTCTCTCAATCTCTCCATTCCCCTCCTCTCTCTCACTCTCACATCTTCAATCTCTCATCTCTCTCTCTCTATAAATAAATATATATATTTATATAAGTATACAAATCTCTCATTCTCTCGTCTCTCTCTCTCGTCTCTCCACTCTCTCTCTCTCTCTCTCTCTCTCACACACGTCTCTCTCTCTCACACACACTCTCTCTCCCTCTCTCCTCTCTCTCTCACACACTCTCTCTCTATCTCCCTCTCACACTCTCTCCTCTCTCGCTTCTCTCTCTCCCTCTCTCTCTCCTCTCTCACACTCGCTCTCTCCTCTCTCATCTCTCTCTCATCTCACTCTCGCTCTCTCTCCCCTCTCTCACTCTCTCTCTCACACACATTCGCCCCCCCCCCCCGCTTTCTCTCTCTCTCTCTCCACACACTCTCGCTTTCTCTCTCTCCTTCTCTCTCTCTCACTCTCGTCTCCTCTCTCTCTCTATCTCTCTCTCACACACTCTCACGCTCGCTCTTTCTCTCTCTCTCTCTCTATCTCTCTCAATCTCTTCAACCTCTCTCGTCTCTATATATATATATATATATATATATATTATATATATATATATATATATATATATATATATATATATATATATATATATATATTATATATCAATCTCTCTTTCTCTCTCTCTCCTCTCTCACTCTTTCTCTCTCTCTCTCTCTCTCTCTCTCATACACACACACACACAGACACAGGTCCGACTCTGCACCAGGAGCTGAGCGAATGTTCTGTCACAAATCCACTCCACAAAGCCTTCTTTGCATCTGCTTTGTAACAACGAAATATTGTGTGTGTGTGTGTGTGCGTGTGTGTGTTAGGACTCCTCGCCAAAGCCCTCCTCTCTGTATCAAGCGGCAACTGGTCCCATTCACCACGGCGAGCGGGGAGGTGAGTTGTATCTCTTGTCTGTGTGTGTGTGTGTCTCCATCCCTCTCCATCCCACTCTATTGGAGATGGGGAGGGGGGGAGAGAGGGAGGAGAGGGGAGGGGAGGTGGAAGGGGCTGGACACAGGGATGGAGAGAGATCTTAAGTAGAGGGAGATACACACTTGGAGCGCAGCGAGCGCAGGAGGTGAGAGAGAGACAGAGAGAGTGTGGGCAGAGGAAAGGAAATTGTGGAAATGCAAGAACATGGACCTCTCTCTCTCTCTCTGTCCACCCATCTTCATCATTCGGTTGGTTGGAGAAGAAGGGTTGGGGCTATTGAAAGTTGGGAGCAGCACTCTCTCGCTCTCGTGCTCCCTCTTTCTCCCTCTCTCTGTCTCTCCCTGTGGCTCTCTCTGGGTCGCTGTGTGTGTGTGTGTGTCTCTCTCTGTCTCTCTCCCTCTCTCTGTCTCTCTCTGTGTCTCTCTCTGTGTGTCTCTCTGTGTCTCTCTCTATCTCTCCCTCTCTCTCCCTCTCTCTGTCTCTCCCTGTGTCTCTCTGGGTCGCTGTGTGTGTGTGTGTGTCTCTCTCGCTGTCTCCCTCTCTCTGTCTCTCTCTGTGTCTCTCTCTGTGTCTCTCTCTATCTCTCTCTCTCTCTCACTCTCTGTCTGTCTCTCTCCCTCTGTCTCTCACTCTGTCTCTCTCTCTTTCTCTCTCTCTGTGTCTCTCTTGCTCTCTCTGTCTCTCCCTCACTCTCTCTCTGTCTCTCTCTCTCGCTCTCTGTCTGTCTCTGTCTGTCTGTCTGTCCTCTCTCTCTCGCTCTCTGTCTGTCTGTCTCTCTCTCTCTCTCCTCTCACTGTCTGTCTACTGTCTCTGTCTCTCTCTCTCTCTGTCTGTCTATCAGTCTGTCTGTCTGTCTCTCTCTCTATCTCTCCCTCTCTCTCTCGCTCTCTCTCTCTGTCTATCTCTCTCTCTGCCTCTGTTCTCTGTTCTTCTCTCTCTCTCGCTCTCTGTCTCTCTGTCTGTCTCTCTCTCTGTCTCTCTCTGTCTGTCTATCTCCCTCTCTCTCTGTCTCTCTCTCTCTGTCTGTCTCCTCTGTCTCTGCCTCTCTCTGTCTCTCTCTTCTCTCGTCTCTCTCTCTCTCTTCTCTCTCTCTGCTCTCTCTCTCTCTGTCTCTCTGGTCTGTCTCTCTCTCTCTGTCTCTCTCTGTCTCTCTCTCTCTGTCTCTGCCTGTCTCTGTCTCTCTCTCTCTGTCTGTCTATCTCTGCCTCTCTCTCTGTCTCTCTCTGTCTGTCTCTCTGTCTCTGCCTCTCTCTCTCTGTCTCTCTTTCTCTCGGTCTCTCTCTCTCTCTCTCTCTCTCTCTCTCTCTCTCTCTCTTGTTTCCTTCCACCTCTCGACCAGACGTTATCCCAGGAGCAGGAGAGGAGACGGTGGAGGTAGGTGCCGCGACATTCCCCAAGGAAGGGAGGCGGAGGAGGAATAGGGGTGAGGAATTTCCCTTTCCCTTCGCCCCGCAACTTCCAGCCGAGATCAGGAGAGCGAGAGTTGGGTGGAGAAAGTTGGGCAGTTGCTTAAAAAAAAACCCACCCAGGAAAAGCCCAACTCGATGGAAAACCGACCCTGAACGAAGCCGGGATCCAGGCCACAACCAAGAAGATTTGAGACATGTCGGGGCGTTTTTTTAATCTGCACTGCAAACACAAAATGCTGGAGTAACTCAGCGGGACAGGCAGCATCTCTGGAGAGAAGGAATGGGTGACGTTTCGGGTCGAGACCCTTCTTCAGACTGATCAGGGATCAGGGAAACGAGAGATATAGACGGTGATGTAGAGAGATAAAGAACAATGAATGAAAGATATGCAGAAAAGTAACGATGATACAGGATACAGGCCATTGTTAGCTGTTTGCTGGGTGAGAACTAGAAGCTGGTGCAACTTGGGAAGGGGGAGGGATGGGGAGAGAGGGAAAGCAAGGGCTACTTGAAGTTGGAGAAGTCAATGTTCATCCCGCTGGGGTGTGAGCTGCCCAAGTGAAATATGAGGTGCTGTTCCTCCAATTAGCGCTGGGCCTCACTCTGACAGTGGAGGAGGCCCAGGACAGAAAGGTCAGTGTGGGAATGGGAGGGGGAGTTAAAGTGTTTGGCAACCGGGAGATCAGGTAGGTTTAGGCGGACTGAGCGGAGGTGTTCAGTGAAACGATCGCCGAGCCTGCGCTTGGTCTCGCCGATGTACGGGAGTCCACATCCTGAACAACGGATACATCTTGTAACTCCAGAGTTTGGTTTCCCATTTTAGGTATTGATGTTATTGTGTGTGTGTGTGTCCCCCTCCGCCTCCGCGGGGAAAATATTTAATAGGAAAAGGACTGGACAAGCTAAATGCAGGAAAAAATGTTCCCAATGTTGGGCGATTCCAGAACCAGGGGCCACAGTCTTAGAATAAAGGGGAGGCCGTTTAAGACTGAGGTGAGAAAAAACGTTTTCACCCAGAGAGTTGTGAGATTTGTGGAATTCCCTGCCACAGAGGGCAGTGGAGGCCAAATCACTGGATGGATTTAAGAGAGAGTTGGATAGAGCTCTAGGGGCTAGTGGAGTCAAGGGATATGGGGAGAAGGCAGGCACGGGTTATTGATAGGGGACGATCAGCCATGATCACAGAGAATGGCGGTGCAGGCTCGAAGGGCCGAATGGCCTCCTCCCGCACCTATTTTCTACGTTTCTATGTTTCTATGAATCTGAGGGGTAACTTTTTCACACAAAGGGTGGTGGGTGAATGGAACAAGCTGCCAGAGGAGGTAGTTGAGGCTGGGACTATCCCAACGTTTGAGAAACAGTTAGACAGGTACATGGATAGGGCAGGTTTGGAGGGAAATGGGCCAAGCGCAGGCAGGTGGTGACTAGTGTAGCTGGGACATGTGGGCCGGTGTGGGCAAGTTGGGCCGAAGGGCCTGTTTCCACACTGTATCACTCTGTGACTAGTGCAGCTGGGACATGTGGGCCGGTGTGGGCAAGTTGGGCCTGTTTCCACGCTGTATGACTCTGTGACGCTCTCTCTCTCTCTCTCTCTCTCTCTTTGCTTGTCGTCGGAAGGGAAGACGCACAGAGGATTTCAGCCCTTGATTGTCCAAACGCAAATCTTGTTCCATTTTTGAACTGCACCAAGAATTGTGTCTGAACATCAGGAGCTGGCATTTCCACAGCTCAGCCGGCCGGATGTCAAATTCACTCGGGCGAAAGTCCAGCTCGGGATGTGAACGATTCAAGTCAGCGCTCCTCCTGCGCTCGTCCACCGCCATTGTGTCTAATGTAAAAGAAACTAATGCTCCTCTTGTTTCCCATCTTGGTAACACGTCCGAACAAGGGTCTCGACCCGGAATGTCGCCCATTCCTTCTCTCCACAGATGCTGCCTGACCCGCTGAGTTACTCCAGCACTCTGTGAAACGTCACCTATCCATGTTCTCCACAGATGCTGCCTGACCCGCTGAGTGACTCCCCGTTCTCCATGTTCTAAGTTACCTCCCAGCACTCTGTGAAAGGTAAGGTGCTGCTCCCGCTGAGATACCATGCATCCTGACTCCTGCACAACTGCCCCCTGAGTTATCCCATAAACCCACCCCTGCCACCCCCCCCCCCCCCGGGGACTGACACATCTGTAGAGTTGCTGCCTCACAGCGCCAGAGACCCGGGTTCCATCCCGACCACGGGTGCTGTCTGTACGGAGTTTGCACGCTCTCCCCGTGACCTGCGTGGGTTTTCTCCGGGTGCCCCGGTTTCCTCCCACACTCCAGAGACGTGCAGGTTTGCCGTTTAATTGGCCCCTCTGTAAATTTCCCTTAGTGTGTGGGGAGTGGATGAGAAAGTGGGAAAACATCGAACTAGTGTGAACGGGGGATCGCTGATCATTAGACAATAGACAACAGGTACAGGAGGAGGCCATTCGACCCTTCGAGCCAGCACCGCCATTCAATGTGATCATGGCTGATCATCCCCAATCAGTACCCCGTTCCTGCCTTCTCCCCATATCCCCTGACTCCACTATTTTTAAGAGCCCTATCTAGCTCTCTCTTGAAAGCATCCAGAGAACCGGCCTCCACCGCCCTCTGAGGCAGAGAATTCCACAGACTCACCACTCTCTGTGAGAAAAAGTGTTTCCTCGTCTCCGTTCTAAATGGATTATTCTTAAACGGTGTGGCCCCTGGTTCTGGTCGGCACAGACTCGGTGGGCCGAAGGACCTGTTTCCGTGCTGTATCTCTAAACGAAATTTCTTTTGACAATTCCAATGTAAATGTAAAAGTCCCGGCTTTGAGTCGCTCCTTTTCAGTCAATGGTGTGTGTGTGGCCTTCAGTCTGAAGAAGGGTCTCGACCCGAAACGTCACCCATCCCTTCTCTCCAGAGACGCTGCCTGTCCCACTGAGTTACTCCGGCATTCTGTGTCCATCTCACGTCTCTAGGCTTCTGTAAACTGTCCCTAGTGTGTGTAGGGAGGTGCCAGTGTACGGGGTGATCGCTGGTGGTCGGGCTGGAACGGCGATCTCTCGTCTACCCCCCCCCCCCCCACTCCTCAGATCGCATTAAACGCCCAAGTTCCGTCAATTCTCCTGGAGATTAAATTTACACCCCGGTAAACCAGCCATGATCAAATTGAATGTCGGTGCTGGCTCGAAGGGCCGAATGGCCTCCTCCCGCACCTATTTTCTATGTTTCTATGTAAAATGTTTCAGAAAACGCAACAGACTCCATTGGAATCCGCTCCCGTTTCTTGTTAAATGCACAAAATGCTGGAGTAACTCAGTGGGTCAGGCAGCATCTGTGGAGAGAAGGAATGGGTGACGTTTTGGTCTGAGACCCTTCTTCAGACTTCTGCTCCACAGATGCTGCCTGACCCGCTGAGTTACTCCAGCGTTACTCTGTGAAACGTCACCTATCCATGTTCTCCACAGATGCTGCCTGACCCGCTGAGTTACTCCAGCACTCTGTGAAACGTCACCTATCCATGTTCTCCACAGATGCTGCCTGACCCGCTGAGTTACTCCAGCATTTTGTGGAGTAAATCTTTGGTGGAAACCAGCATCTGCAGTTCCTTCCTACACATATCGCCCACTTGTTGCTACCCGCTCTGCACACTAACCCAGCAAATTTGATCCGTGTGCTAATCCTGTACCGTCCCCATGCCCTCTGTCTCTCTCTCCCTCTCTCTCTCGCTGCTGCTGCTCGGTTGTAGAAGGCTTTAGATGAGACTGGCTCAGCGTGGTTCACTGCAGGGAGGAACTGCACATGCTGGTTTAAACCGAAGATGGACACAGAATGCTGGAGTAACTCAGCGGGACAGGCAGCGTCTCTGGAGAGAAGGAACGGGCGACGTTTCGGGTCGAGACCCTTCTTCAGACTGGTCAAGGCATAAGGGAAACGAGAGATACAGACGGTGATGTGGAGAGATATAGAACAACGAATGAAAGATATGCAGAAAAGTAACGGTGATAAAGGAAACAGGACATTGTTAGCTGTTTGCTGGGTGAGAACGAGAAGCTGGTGCGACTTGGGTGGGGAGGGATGGAGAGAGAGGGAACGCCGGGGCTACTTGAATTTAGAGGAATCAATATTCATATCAGTTAATGTAAAATTTGTTACCTGATCTCTCTCCCTCTCTCTCCCCCTCTCCTCTCTCTCTCTCTCTCTCTCTCTCTCTCTCTCTCTCTCTCTCTCTCTCTCTCTCTCTCTCTCACTCTCTCTCTCTCTCTCCCTCCGCTCCCTCTCTCTCGTTCTCTCTCTCATTCTCTCTCTCTCGTCTCTCTCTCCCTCTCTCTCTCTCTCTGTCTCTCTCTCTCTTCTCTCTCTCACTCTCTCTCATCTCTCTCTCTCGTCTCTCTCTCTCGTCTCTCTCTCATCTCTCACTCCCTCTCCCTCTCTCTCTCTCTCTCTCTCGTCTCTCTCTCTCTCTCTCTCGTCTCTCCTCTCTCTCTCTCCTCTCTCTCTCTCTCTCATCTCTCTCTCTCTCTCTCTCTCGTTCTCTCTCTCTCTCTCTCTCTACTCTCTCTCTCTCTCTCGTTCTCTCACTCCTCTCTCTCTCTCTCTGTCTCTCTCTCCCCTCACTCTCTCTCTGTCTCTCTCTTTGACCTATGTTCCATCATTCTCCACATACACTCTCGTCAGCCTCTCCCCCGCATATTAGATCGCACGGTGTGAGCAGGTGAATGGATGGTCGGTGCAGACTCAAGCGTTCCTACTGATAGGAGCAGAATGAGGCCATTCGGCCCATCCAGTCTACTCCGCCATTCAATCATGGCTGATCTATCTCTCCCTCCCAACCCCATTCCCCTGCCTTCTCCCCATAATCGGTGACAGTGAGCCACTGCCTCACAGCGCCAGAGACCAGGGTTCGATCCTGACCTTGGACGCTGCCTGAGAGAGTGTGTGTGTGTGTCTGTGTGTGTGGAGTTTGCAAGTTCTCCCCGTGACCGCGCACCTTCTCCCCGTGACCGCGTGGGTTTCCTCCGGAAGCGCCGGTTTCCTCCCACGTTGAGGGTTTGCAGGTTAATCGGCCCCCGTGTAAATGGCCCCCTGGTGTGTGGGGAGTGGATGAGAAAGTGGGATAACGTGGAACTAGTGTACGGGATAATCGCTGGTCCGCACGGACTCGGTGGGCCGAAGGGCCTGTTTCCCCGCTGTATCTCAAAACTAAACTAAACTAAACTATCTCTAGTGGCCCTCTCCCTGATTCATAGTCTGAAGAAGGGTCTCCACCTGAAATCAAGGGATATGGGGAGAAGGCAGGAACGGGGTACTGATTGGCGATGATCAGCCATGATCACATTGAATGGCGGTGCTGGCTCGAAGGGCCGAATGGCCTCCTCCTGTGCCCATTTTCTATGTTTCTATGAAACGTCACCCACTCCTTCTCTCCAGAGATGCTGCCCGTCCCGGTGAGTTACTCCAGCATTTTGTGTCTATCTTCGATGTAATCCCGCGTCTGCAGTTCCTTCCTCCAGAGGGCAGCACGGTGGCGCAGCATTAGACCCGGGTTCGATCCTGACTAGGGGTGCTGTCTGTATGGAGTTTGCACGTTCTCCCCCATGACCTGCGTGGGTTTTCTCCGAGATCTTCGGTTTCCTCCCCCGCTCCAAAGACGTGCAGGTTTGTATTTTAATCGGCCTTGTGTAAATGTAAATTGTCCCCAGTGTGTGTATGGAGGTAAGATAGTGTTAGTGTTCTCCTTCTTGCGTGTGGCGTGCACAGCTAAAGTTGTAGGACAACTTGTTCTATTTGATCTTCCGTTTGTGCGCATCGAGTTGATTGCATTAGTCGAAACAGGACGGGCCACGTGAAGGTTGCAATCTCCCACCCCCCCGGGGGTCGCTGGTCGGCGCGGACTCGGTGGGCCGAAGGGCCTGTTTGCGCGCTGTATCTCTAAACTAAACCAAAACTTTGGCTGGAATGGGAATGGGAAGGGGCGGGATATCTTCCCTGCTACCATAGCAACCTGTCTGGGGCTCTGTACAAGTGTATGCAGCGGGATTATCTCAGCCTTTCTTCAGCAGTTCCCCGAGACTGAGGAGCCGTTGCATTCACTCAAGGAGCACAGGCGTTAGTCTCATTTCCATCACAAAAAGCCCTTCTGTGGTTTAAGCTGCATTCTGTATCCATAAGGTTCGTGTGACGAGGGGGATGGGGGGGTGATTCAAATCTCAGGGGCCGCCACAGGACAATGAGGAGCGAATTCCCGGGATGGCGGGACTGTCATATGCTGAGAGAATGGTGCGGCTGGGCTTGTACACTCTGGAGTTTAGAAGGATGAGAGGGGATCTTATTGAAACATATAAGATTATTAATGCCCCCGTCCCACTTAGGAAACCTGAACGGAAACCTCTGGAGACTTTACGCTCCACCCAAGGTTTCCGTGCGGTTCCCGGAGGTTTTTGTCCTCCGGCAACCACCTTCAACTAGCATCACAACCGGCATCGACTAAAAAATTACCGATTTTTAAAACGGAAACCACTTTCGACCATTAGGGAGACTGACAAAAACCTACGGGAACGTCCAGGAACCGCACGGGAACCTTGGGTGGGGCGCAAAGTCTCCAGAGGTTTCCATTCAGGTTTCCTAAGTGGGACAGGGGCATTAGGAATTAGGGACATTAGACATTAGAGGCAGGAAACATGTTCCCCATGTTGGGGGAGTCCAGAACCAGGGGCCACAGTTTAAGAATAAGGAGTAATCCATTTAGAATGGAGACGAGGAAACACTTTTTCTCACAGAGAGTGGTGAGTCTGTGGAATTCTCTGCCTCAGAGGGCGGTGGAGGCAGGTTCTCTGGATGCTTTCAAGAGAGAGCTAGATAGGGCTCTTAAAAATAGCGGAGTCAGGGGATATGGGGAGAAGGCAGGAACGGGGTACTGATTGGTGGATGATCAGCCATGATCACATTGAATGGCGGTGCTGGCTCGAAGGGCCAAATGGCCTCCTCCTGCACCTGTTGTCTATTGTCTATTGAATTCACAAACTCAGCTGGTAGAGGCGCTACCTCACAGCGCTGGAGACACAGGTTCGACTCCGACCTCGTGTGCTGTGCTGTGTGTGTGGAGTTTGCATGTTCTCCCTGTGACCGCGTGGGTTTCCTTCTGTGCGCCGGTTTCCTCCCACATTCAGTTCAGTTTAGCGTACCGAGGTACAGTGAAAAGCTTTTGTTGCGTTCGAACCCCGGCCAGTAGTTGGACAAGAAGAAGGGTCTCGAAGGGTCTCGGGTCGCCCATTCCTTCTCTCCAGAGATGCTGCCTGTCCCGCTGAGTTACTCCAGCTATGTGTGTACGTCTTCAGCAGAAGGACAATGTGGGTTTGCAGGTCAAGTGGCCATCTGCAAATTGTGCCAGGAGTGGAATTTCACCCAGAGAGTTGTGAATTTGTGAAATTCCCTGCCACAGAGGGCAGTGGAGGCCAAGTCACTGGATGGATTTAAGAGTGAGTTGGATAGAGCTCTAGGGGCTAGTGGAGTCAAGGGATATGGGGAGAAGGCAGGCACGGGTTATTGATAGGGGACGATCAGCCATGATCACAATGAATGGCGGTGCAGGCTCGAAGGGCCGAATGGCCTCCTCCTGCACCTATTTGTTTCTATGGATGAGAAAGTGGGATATCAAAGAACTAGCGTGAAAGGGTAATTGAATGTCGACGTGGTCTCGATGGGCTGAAGGGCCTGTTTCCACGTTCTATCTTTAAACTAAACTCCAAAAAAATGAGTTGGAAGTAATTCAGAGACGGTACTACAGTGAGTTTAGTTTAGTTTAGAGATACAGCGCGGAAACAGGCCCTTCGGCCCACCGAGTCCGTGCCGACCAGCGATCCCCGCCCCCCCCGCACACTAACACTATCCTACACACACTAGGGACAATGGGGTCAAGGGAGGAGCGTTCAATAACTTTATTTATTTATAAAGGCTTTTAAAACAACTACATTGGTACTGTACATGAGAACTCATGGACAAGGGAAGACAAGGCTAAAAGTTAAAAGAATTAAAAGCACTAAGAACAGGCAAAGCCTCAGCCAGTGTCGAAAGCCAAGGAGTCCTGGAATTCCACCAATCTTTCCACCACCACGCACACAAGAAGCGCGAGGTGCGCAAGACGCCATTGCCCGCAGATGCCGAGAAGTGTGTTCACCTCTGGGGCACTCTAGGTCGCCTGCCTCACAGGTCACGGGTTCCATCCTGACCACGGGCGCTGTCTGTACGGAGTTTGCACGTTCTCCCCGTGACCTGCGTGCGTTTTCTCCGGGATCTTCAGTTTCCTCCCACACTCCAAAGACGTGCAGGTTTGTACGTTAATTGGCTCGGTATAAATGTAAATTGTCCCTAGTGTGTGTAGGACAGCGTTAGTGTGCGGGTGATCGCTGGTCGGCACGGACCCGATGGGCTGAAGGGCCTGTTTCCGCGCTGTATCTCTACACTAAACTAAAGTAAACTCTGGCGGGACAATTTCTAATCTTGAGATGTGGACTCGATAAGAAGACTAGGGACAATTAAACAATGACATTTGTTTAACCAAAGGCAACGAACCCACAGACCTGTACACCAACACTATCCTACACACACTTGGGGACAATTTACAATTTTACCAGAGGCAATTGACCTACAAACCTGCACGCCTTTGGAGTGTGGGAGGAAACCGAGGCACCCGGAGAAATCCCACGCAGGTCACGGGGAGAACGTGCAAACTCCGAATGGGATGATTGTCTGATGTCACTTGTTTAGAAGAGTGAGAGGGGACCCGACTGTAGCACAAGGGCCCCATGGACCTCAACCAGGCGGATATGGAGTAGATGTGTAGTCTGAGAGTGATACATCGTGGAAACAGGCCCTTCGGCCCAACTTACCCGCGCCGGCCAACATGTCCCAGCTACACTAGTCCCACCTGCCAGTGTTTGGCCCATATCCCTCCAAACCTGTCCTATCCATGTACCTGTCCAATTGTCTTTTAAATAATAAAAATGGTAACTTTAATAATAACTTTATTTATATAGTACTTATCATACAATCGAATGTAACGCAAAGTGCTTTGCACAAAAAACACCGGTCTGAACAAATAACATAGGCGGTTAATAGCATAAAAATCAGATTTATATAAAAATATAAAATTGAGAGTGTAAAAGGACAAAGGAAGTAAAATCAATAGACAATTGACAATAGACAATAGACAATAGACAATAGGTGCAGGAGGAGGCCATTCGGCCCTTCGAGCCAGCACCGCCATTCAATGTGATCATGGCTGATCATCCCCAATCAGTACCCCGTTCCTGCCTTCTCCCCATATCCCCTGACTCCTTTTTTTTAAAGAGCCCTATCTAGCTCTCTCTTGAAAGTATCCAGAGAACCGGCCTCCACCGCCCTCTGAGGCAGAGAATTCCACAGACTCTCTGTGAGAAAAAGTGTTTCCTCGTTTCCGTTCTAAATGGCTTACCCCTTATTCTTAAACTGTGGCCCCTGGTTCTGGACTCCCCCAACATCGGGAACATGTTTCCTGCCTCTAGTGTGTCCAAACCCTTAATAATCATATGTTTCAATGAGATTCCCTCTCATCCTTCTAAACTCCAGAGTGTACAAGCCCAGCTGCTCCATTCTCTCAGTTGAAAATCAGTTAAAAATCTGATTAAAAAGATAAGTCTTTAGCTGCCGTTTAGAAATGTCAACTGCGTGGGTGTCTGCCCCCTTGGGTAGGGTGATCCACAGTTTGATGGGCATCATTGAAAAAGGCTGCTTCATCAAAGTTCTTATAGTTGCAGCAGAGAGTGAGTAACAGGCCGGCATCAGAAGACCCGAGTGCTCGAGTAGGGGCATAGAAAAGGAGGGACTCTACATAATATGCTGCTCCTAAGCCATTGAGGGCTTTATAGACAAGAAGCAGGACTTCATAGCAAAAGGATTTGAGTACAAGAGCAGGGAGGTTCTACTGCAGTTGTACAGGGCCTTGGCGAGGCCACACCTGGAGTATTGCGTACAGTTTTGGTCTCCTAATCTGAGGAAAGACATTCTTGCCATAGAGGGAGTACAGAGAAGGTTCACCAGACTGATTCCTGGGATGGCAGCGACTTCCATATGAAGAAAGACTGGATAGACTTGGCTTGTACTCGCTGGAATTTAGAAGATTGAGGGGGGATCTCATAGAGACTTACAAAATTCTTAAGGGGTTGGACAGGCTAGATGCAGGAAGATTGTTCCCGATGTTGGGGAAGTCCAGGACAAAGGGTCACAGTTTAAGGATAAGGGGGAAATCTTTTGGACGAGTTGAGAAGATCTTTTTCAAACAGAGAGTGGTGAGTCTGTGGAATTCTCTGCCACAGAAGGTAGTTGAGGCCAGTTCATTGGCTATATTTAAGAGGGAGTTAGATGTGGCCCTTGTGGCTAAAGGGATCAGGGGATATGGAGAGAAGGCAGGTACGGGATACTGAGTTGGATGATCAGCCATGATCATATTGAATGGCGGTGCAGGCTCGTAGGACTGAATGGCCTGCTCCTGCACCTATTGTCTATGTGTCTATGTTTCTATAGTCTATCCTGGACCTCACAGAGAGCCAATAAGGGAGTATAATACTGGGTGATATGCTCCCCTTTCTTGGTATTTGTTAAAAGCTGGGCGGCTGCATTTTGAATGAGCTTGTCATCGACCTGCGTCGACTACCTCCCCTGGCAGCTCATCCCTCCGTGTGAAAAAGTTGTCCCTCAGTCAAGTCAAGTCAAGGCACTTTTATTTCTATAGCACATTTAAAAAACAACTCTCGTTGGCCAAAGTGCTTTACGTTGGTGGAGGTACTAACGTTATACAACAGTGGTTCATAGATTAAATACAAACATCACTACACACATGTAGCCCTCGCTCAGAGGACGTCAAGAAAGGCTTGGGAGTAGAGATGAGTTTTAAGTATCGACTTAAAGGAGTCGATGGAGGGGGCAGTTCTGATGGGAGGGGGATGCTGTTCCACAGTCTAGGAGCTGCGACCGCAAAAGGCGCGGTCGGTCACCCCTGACTTATCCCTAGAACCTGTGGGACATTCAGCTAACCCCGCATGTCGGCCGATCTGAGGGACCTGGATGGTTGTGGTGCAGGCGAAAGAAGAGTTTTAATTTAGGTGCAGCACCGCTGAGTTTCTCCAGGGAGGCAGCATTAAGAACATGAGGGCTTTGTAGACAAAGAGGAGGGTCATGAAATTAATTCGGAACCGCACAGGGAGCCAGTGGAGGGAGGCCAGGATCGGGGTGATGTGGTCCCTTTTTCGGGTGCCCGTCAGGAGTCTCGCTGCGGCATTTTGGACCAGTTGCAGGCGGGACAGGGAAGATTGGCTGATGCCAGTGTAAAGGGAGTTGCAGTAATCTAGGAGATTAATGTGTGGATGATCTTGTCGAGACGATCAAACTGGAGGAATTGTTTTATTTTAGCCATCGTCTGAAGCTGGAAGAAGCGAGCTTTTGCCACGGCATTGACTTGTTTGTCAAACTTCAGTGCTGAGTCAAATATCACGCCAAGGTTTTATGATGCGAGGTTTGAGTAAAGGTACTTGTTATTTCAGAAGGGCCTGTTTCCAAGCTACATCTTTTGACTGACCAGGGTTTTGGATGAAACACAGTCATAGAGGCTCAGCGGTAGAGTTGCCGCCTTACAGCGCTTGCAGCGCCAGAGACCCGGGTTCCATCCCGACCGCGGGCGCTGTCTGTACGGAGTTTGCACGTTCTCCCTGTGACCTGCGTGGGTTTTCTCCGAGATCTTCGGTTTCCTCCCACACTCCAAAGGCGTGCGGCACCCAAAGAGATCTCAAGCCGTCAAAATTAAAAAAGGTGCAGATGACGGAAACGCTCGGCGGGTCGGGCAGCATCTGTGGAGAGAGAGAGAGAGAGAGAGGGAGAGAGAGAGAGAGAGAGAGAGAGAGAGAGAGAGAGAGAGAGAGAGAGAGAGAGAGAGAGAGAGAGAGAGAGAGAGAGACTGTGAAAGCCCTATCACCAGCGGGAAACAGGGATGGAAAGGTGGGGATAGGCTGGCGAACGGGATGTATAGGACAGAGGGTGTAGGAAGGAACTAGTGTACAGAGCCCTAGTGAGGCCACACCTGGAGTATTGTGTGCAGTTTTGGTCCCCTAATTTGAGGAAGGACATCCTTGTGATTGAGGGAGTGCAGCGTAGGTTCACAAGGTTAATTCCCGGGATGGCGGGACTGTCATATGCGGAGAGAATGGAGCAACTGGGCTTGTACACTCTGGAGTTTAGAAGGATGAGAGGGAATCTCATTGAAACATATAAGATTATTAAGGGATTGGACACGCCATTTAAAACGGAGACAAGGAAAAACCTTTTCACCCAGAGAGTTGTGAAACTGTGGAATTCTCTGCCTGAGAAGGCAGTGGAGGCCGGTTCTCTGGATACAAGAGAGAGTTAGATAGAGCTCTTAAAAATAGGGGGGGGGGGGTGTCGGGAGGAGGGCAGTGGGGGAGGGGGGGGGGTTTCGGTAGGGGGAGGATGGGGGGCGAGTGGGGGAGTGTGGAGGGGCGGTAGGAGGGAGAGGGGGGCGACGGGTGTGAGGCGGTTAAGGGAGGAGGGGGGGCGATGGGAGTGGAGGGGCGTGTGGGGGAGGAGGGGGGGCGATGGGGGGAGGGGTGTGGGGAGGGGGGGGCGGATGGGGGATGGGGGCGATGGGGAGGGGATGTGGGGGGGGGGGCGGTGTGGAGGGGTGTGGGGGAGGAGGGCGGTGGGGTGGATGAGGGGGGGCGATTGGGGAAGGGTGTGGGGGAGGGGGGTCGGTGTGGGAGAGGTGTGGGTGAGGATGGCGGGCGGTGGGGGGGGGGGGGTGTGGGGGGAGGGGAGTTGTGGGGGAGGGGGCAACGATAGGATACGATACAATAATCATCCACGCAGGGAGATTGGTCTGCCAACAGTCTCAAGGCACGGAAACTTGAAATTAAAATTAAATTAAAAGTGAGAACAAAAAGAAAAAGGCAAGCGACTGTTGGCCGGCTGTCGTGTGCACAGCGCCTTCACCGGAACGAATGAACGAACGAACGAACAAACAACAAACAACAAACACAGGCTTCTGTGTAGGAAGGAACAGCAGATGCTGGTTTACACCGAAGGTAGACACAGAATGCCGGAGTAACTCAGTGGGACAGGCAGCATCTCTGGAGAGAAGGAATGGGTGACGTTTTGGGTCGAGCCCCTTCTTCAGCACTCACAGTACTTTAGGGCAGGGTTGCAGCCTGCCTGCCTCCCAGTGGGCACTTTAAATCAAGGCAGTTTAGTAACACAACACAACATATGAAGTTTAGAAGGTGAGGGGGAACCTCATTGAAACTTACAGAATAGTGAAAGGCCTGGATAGAGTGGATGTGGAGAGGATGTTTCCACTAGTGGGAGAGTCCAGGACCAGAGGGCACAGCCTCAGAATTAAAGGATGTTCCTTTAGGGGGGAGATGAGGAGGAATTTCTTTAGTCAGAGGGTGGGAATACTGTGGTGATTTCATTGCCACAGGAAGGCTGTGGCAGGCCAAGTCAGTGGTTATTTTTAATGATCGATGATAGTTTCTTAGGCGACGTTTTGGGTCAAAGCCCTTCTTCAGAAGAAGGGTCTGAAAAAAGAAGGGGTTTAACCTGAAAAACGTTGCCTATCTCCTATCGCTCCATAGTTGCTGCCTCACTGATCTTTGGAAAATTCCTCCAGCATTTTTGTTACTTTCGATTTCCAGCATCTGCAGTTCCTTCTTAAACAGGAGATAGATTCTTGATTAGTGCGGGTCTTCAGGGGTTATGGGGAGAGGAGGAGAATGGGGTTGGGAGGGAGTGAGAAGATCAGCACGATTGAATGGCGGATGGAACTTGATGGGCCGAATGGATAATTCTTGCCTCCTATATACCTTGACGTTATATTCAGGCTTTGTAGCAAATGAAAACATTCCCATTTGAGGTGTGGGAAGGAACTGAAGGTGTGGTTTAAACGAAGAAAGACACAGAATGCTGGAGTAAAATCAGCGGTGCAGGGGGCATCTGTGGAGAGAGGCATGGGTTTGATCATTTAGGTGGTGCTATCTTCAGACAGATGGGGTATCGACCCGAAACGTCACCCATTTTCCGTCTCTCCACTGAAGCTGTTCTGTCCTGCAGAGTACTCCAAGCACTTTTGTAGGCCTTTATCTTCGGTTTTTTAAACAGCATTCTGCAGTTCTTTCCACACCAATTTTGGCTGTCAGTTTTACAATGAAAGTGTTATCAGATTAAAATATTGTCAACCTTGGCCTACATTCCCCCACACAGTGACCAGCAGGAAATGTCCCCGCGTAATAGAGTGGATAAGTGCGAAAAACAGGCCCTTCAGCCCAATTGCCCACACGGCCATCAATGCCCATCTACACTAGTCCCAACTGCCAGCGTTTGCCCCCATATATCCCTCAAACCTGCCCTTTCCTGCAACCCCGTCTAACTGTTTTTTTAAAGTTGGGGATGTCCAGCCTCAACTACCTCCATCTGGCAGCTTGTTTAAGAAATAAACTGCTGAAGATGCTGCAGAAAAATCGAAGGAAGTCATAAAATGTGGAGAACTCAGCAGGTGAGGCAGGAGGGTTTTAAAGCAGAGGGGGTGTCCAAGAGGAGGGGGTCTGTTGGAAGACGACGATAAAGGGGTCATAACTAGGGGGTTTAAAGAAGGTAGTTGGCCATGAGGGGGAGTGCAATAGAACTCTGTCAAGCTTGTCCTCCAAAATTGTTCATATCCATGTACCTGTTGTAAACTGCTTATAACAAATAACCAATTATAACAATTACGCACGGAGACAGGCCCTCTCGGCCCTTCCATCCGTGCCGACCATTTGTTTTCCCCCCTTAGTCCCATCTACCTGCACTCAGACCATACCCATCCATTCCCATCACGTCCATATACCTATCCACTTTACTCTTAATGTTAAATCGGATCCTGCCTCCACCACTTCTTTTGCTGGAAGCTGATTCCCCAACAGCACCAATTTCTGAGTAAAGAAGTCACCTTCAACGTTACCCCGTAACCTCTGTCCCCTTTTAAAAAAATTCTCAGTCATGCCCTCTTGTTTGATTCTTCCCTACCCCTCAATGCGGAAAACGTATCAACGATCAAACTCTGTCTATCCCTTTCTTCATTTTAAAGACCTCAATCAAGTCCCCCCTTAACCGTCTGCGCTCCAAAGAATAAAGACCTACTTGTTACCTTTTCTCTGTAACATAGTTGCTGGAACCCTGGCACATTCTAGTAAATCTCTCTGTACTCTCTCTATTTTGTTGACATTCCTTCCTATAACTAGGCGACTAAAATTGTACACCTTACTCCAGAATTGGTCTTATCCAATGGCCTTGTAATTTTTAACATTACTTCCCTTCTCCTATATTCATTGCTCTGATTTTATAAAGGCACAGTTCACCAAGGCTTTCTTTAACCCCCCCCTACCCGTTACATGTGATTCACCTTCAGGGAAAGTATGCTCAAGCTTTTCTAAATCCTCTGTTCTCTGCATTCCTCTATTCCCTACCTTTTTTCCTTGTTCGTACTATTTTGATTTGTCCTGCCAAGATGTTGAACTTTCATTCTTATCAGCATTAAAACTCCTTCTGCCATTATTTCAGCCCACTTTTCCATATGGCCAAATCTCTCTGTAGACTTTGAGGTATTCTACTTCATTATCACAATTCCACTATCTTAGTATACTGCTTTATTACTTATCAATTTTCCACCCCTTCATCCAGATCATTGATGTACATGGACAAACAAACGTGGACCAAACTAGGTCCCTGAGGGCACTCCCTGGGTCACGCTTCCAACCTGTAAAACAGCCATCCTCATTTCTCTCTTGGGACAGCTCCCAGTTCATCCAACTGTGAAATACCATCTTGCTACTCCGCCATTAACACCCAAAGATTGAACCTTCTTAACCAACCTTCCATGGGGAACTTGTCAAAGGCCTTACTGTAATCCATTACGACAAAAATCCACTGCTTTACCCTCATCAATTTCCCTAGTTTAGCTTCAAAAATTCAAGAAGGTTTGTCAACTTGGACCTTCCAGGCACACAAATCCATGTTGACTGTTTTCCGGATCAGACCCTGTTTATCCTGAATGCTTATTTATATTATCTCTAAGTATCCTTTCCATTAATATGCCCACCACTGACGTCAAACTAATAGGTCTCTATAATTGCTAGGATTTATTCTTTGAACCCTTTTTTTAAACAATTGGAAACAACATGCGCAGTACGCCAATCCTCCGGCAACTATTCCCGTTTCTAATGCCATTTGAAATATTTCTGTCATAGCTCCTGCTATTTCTACACTAACCCCTCAAAATGTCCTAGGGAATATCCTGTCAGGACCTGGAGACTTATCCACTTTTATATTTTTCAAAAGGTGTCAGTACTTCCTCCTCTTTGAATCTCATAGTTTCCATAGCTACTCTACTTTTTTCCCCTTAACTCACAGAGTTCAATATCCTTCTCCTTGGTGAATACCGAAGAAAAGAAATTGTTCAATATCTCCCCCATCTCTTTTGGCTCTGCAAGATAGTGCTCCATTCTGGTTCTCTAATGGTCCAATTTTATCCCTCGTTATCCTTTTTGCTATTAATATAGTTGTAGAAACCCTTTGGGTTTACTTTCACCTTTCTTGCCAAAGCAACCTCATATCTTCTTTTAGCCTTCCTAATTTCTTTCTTAAGATTCTTTTTACATTCTTTATACTCCTCTAGCACCTCATTTACTCCATGCCTCCTATAATTATTGTAGATATCTCTCTTTTTTCGAAACAAGTGTCCAATTTCCCTTGAAAACCATGGCTCTTTCCAATTTTTACTCTTAAAGTTGGGATAGTCCCAGCCTCAACTACCTCTTCTGGCAGCTCGTTCCATACACCCACCACCCTTTGTGTGAAAAAGTTACCCCTCAGATTCCTATTAAATCTTTTCCCCTTCACCTTGAACCAATGCCCTCTGGTCCTCGATTCCCCAACTCTGGGCAAGAGACTCTGTGCGTCTACCCGATCTATTCCTCTCGTGGTCTTATACACGCGTTTGCGTGCTCTCTCTCCGGTGGAAGGCGGGCACGGACGTAGGCCAGGAAGAGGGGCAGGCGTCGGCTCAGGCAGAAACCCACGGCTGCCGGCTGCCTGGACCATCTTGGACATCTTGTCTATTGCATCCGCTGCTCCAGATGTCAGCTGATCTACATCGGTGAGACCAAGCGGAGGCTTGGCGATCGTTTCGCCAAACACCTCCGCTCGGTCCGCGATGGCCATCTTGGACGGGCCCGGGAGCAAAGCGAAAGGGAGATCCAACCCCTCCCCTCCCCCCACCCCCGCTCCCATCCCTCCTCCCTTGGTAAAACTGGAGACAGTGGCAGGTGGGCTAAAGAAGGCCCTGACTGCAGGACCCAGGAGTTTTTGTTTCCCCTGTGAAAGTTTCAGCTGTTAAAGACAGAGTTGAATGTGGATATAGCTTTTCCCATTGAGAGGGTAGGGAAGATTCAAACAAGAGGGCATGACATGAGAATTAAGGGGACAGAAGTTTCGGGGTAACGTTTGAGGGGGAACTTCTTACTCAGAGAGTGGTGGCTGTGTGGAAATGAGCTTCAGCAGAGGTGGTGGAGGCAGGATCGATTTAACATTTAAGGGTAAAGTGATAGGTATATGGACGTGAAGGGGAATGGAGAGGTATGGTCTGAGTGCAGGTATATGGGACTAGGGGAAAACAAATGGTCGGCACACGGGGACTGAAGGGCGTGAGAGGGCCTGTTTCCGTGCTGTAATTGTTATATGGTTATATGGTTTATATGGTTAAAGCAGTTACAATGGAGGGCGAGGGGGGGGGGGTGGGGGAGAGGGCCGTGTAAATGTTTTTTTGCCTCTGACTGATGACCTCTCCTCTTGCTCCCTCTAGAAAAGAAACAGCTGCTGCTCTGCTGTGTTTTGGACCTTTCACGTCCCCCCCCTCCACTCCCCCTTTCTTCTCCCCTAGCCCGCGACGCCCTCCCCTCTCCTACCCCGCCACCTCCGTCCCCATACCCATCCCCCCCCACCACCCTCGTCTGCGCCAACTCTAGCGGACCCCGACTATCGATCGCGCATCCCTGAGAGATTACGTTGTAATTAGTCAATCAAAAACTCAGCGCTCTTGACCCGATACTATCACCCATCCTTTTCATCTCCAGAGCTGCGTGCACCCGCTGAGTTATCTCCCAATTTTGTGTCTATCTTCAGTATCCTAGTTTAATTTAGTTTGGCTTGTACTCGCTAGAATTTAAAAAGATTGAGGGGTGATCTTATAGAGACTTTAAAAATTCTTAAGGGGTTGGACAGGCTAGATGCAAGAAGATTGTTCCCGATGTTGGGGAAGTCCAGGACAAGGGGTCACAGTTTAAAGATAAGGGGAAATCTTTTAGGACCGAGATGAGAAAAACATTTTTCACACAGAGAGTGGTGAATCTGTGGAATTCTCTGCCACAGAAGGTAGTTGAGGCCAGTTCATTGGCTATATTTAAGAGGGAGTTAGATGTGGCCCTTGTGGCTAAAGGGATCAGGGGGTATGGAGAGAAGGCAGGTACAGGATACTGAGTTGGATGATCAGCCATGATCATATTGAATGGCGGTGCAGGCTCGAAGGGCCGAATGGCCTGCTCCTGCACCTATTGTCTATGTTTTCATGTTTTACCTCTAAACATGAAACAAATGTCTCAGGGACGGTACGCCAGACTGTTTAGTTCAGAGATACCGCGCGGAAACAGGCCCTTCAGCCCTTCGAGTCCGTGCCGACCAGCGATCGCCCTACACACTGACACTATCCTACACACACTGGGGACAATGGGGATCATGGCAGTCCCCAGATGGTGATCAGGATGTCCTCAGTCTTCAGGGAATGGAGGTTCCCCTCCCCCACTATAGATGAGGCTCTCACCAGGGTCATTTCTATACCCCGTAACACTGCTCTCTCTCCCCATCCCCCCACTCGTAACAAGGGCAGAGTCCCCCTTGTCCTCACCTTTCACCCCACTAGCCGTCACGTACAACAGACAGTGATCCCTCATTTTCCCCACCCCCAACGTGACCCCACCACTCGCCACATCTTCCTATCTCTCCCCCCTGTCTGCTTTCCTCAGAGACCGCTCCCTCCGTAACTCCCTGGTCAATTCGTCCCTTCCCACCCTCACCACGCCCGCTCCCGGTACTTTCCCATGCAACCGCAGGAAATGCTCCACTTGTCGCTTTACCTCCCCCCTCGACTACATTCAAGGACCCAAGCAGTCCTTCCAGGTGCGACCTTCTCCAACCTCATCTACTGCATCCGCTGCTCTAGATGTCAGCTGATCTACATCGGTGAGACCAAGCGCAGGCTTGGCGATCGTTTCGCCGAACACCTCCGCTCAGTCTGCAATAACCAACCCGATCTCCCGGTGGCCCAGCACCTCAACTCCCCCCCCATTCCGAATCCGACCTCTCGGTCCTGGGCCTCCTCCATGGCCAGAGTGAGACCACTGGAAATTGGAGGAGCAGCACCTCATATTTCGCTTGGGTAGTTTACACCCCAGCGGTATGAACATTGACTTCTCTAACTTCAGGTGGTCCTTACTTTCTCCTCCCCTTCCCAGCTCTCCCTCAGCCCTCTGGCTCCTCTTCCTTTCTTCTCCCCCCCTCCGCCCACTCTCACATCAGTCTGAAGATGGGTTTCGGCCTGAAACGTCGCCTATTTCCTTCGCTCCATAGACGCTGCCTCACACGCCGAGTTTCACCAGCATTTTGTCTACTTCCTGGTGGCGATCCCTGGAAACGACGCCACGATGCCCTTCGTGACGCGTCGGGCGACCAATTCTGTCGACATGTTGAACGACGACAGAAGCCGACAGCAGGCTACACGTCGTCTCACACACGAGCCAACGAACAGGGGACAATTTACTATTTTTTATTTTAATTTTATTTTTTTTTAATTAAAAGCAGATGGACAAATGATAATAAACGACAAACTGGTTACAGAGTTCTTACGCAGCTTCAATTTTTAAGCTTATTTCTTAAGTTTCTCTTCTTTTCTTTTAAAAAAAAACGTTAAAAATTGAAAGAATTTACAATTTGTATCGAAGTTAATTAACCTACAAACCCGCACGTCTTTGGAGTGTGGGAGGAAACCAGGAGCATCCAGGGAAAACCCATGCGGGTCGCTGGGGAGAACGTGCAAACTCCGTACAGACAGCGTCCGTGGTCAGGATCGAACCCGGGTCTCCGGCGCTGTTAGGCTGCAACTCTACCGCAGCGACACTGTGCCACTTACGTTCCTGACTCACTTAGGAAACCTGAACGGAAACCTCTGGAGACTTTGCGCCCCACCCAAGGTTTCCGTGCGGTTCCTGGAGGTTCCCTCATGGTCGAAAGTGGTTTCCGTTTTAAAAATCGGTAATTTTTTAGTCGAAGTCGATATCGATGCTAGTTGAAGGTGGTTGCCGGAGGACAAACACCTCCGGGAACCGCACGGAAACCGTGGGTGGGGCGCAAAGTCTCCAGAGGTTTCCGTTCCGGTTTCCTAAGTGGGACGGGGCATTAGCCATCTACTCCATCAAACCCACAGCAAGTTGACTGACTTTAACACTCTGATTTGGATGTATGGAACCAGCTGCCAGAGGAGATAGTTGAGACAGGGACGGCAACAGCATTAACAGGACGGGTACATGGGTGGGAAAGATTCAGAAGGATACGGGCCATTTGCCCACAAGAAAGTGGGACTAGCTTAGACGGGGCATCTTGGCCAGCATGGACGAGCTGGGCCAAAGGGCCTGTTTCCGTGCTGTGTTTCTCGAAACGTCCTCAGTCCATTTTCCTCCACACATATTGGTCAAATCGTTCAATGAGTAGGCGCTTCAATCAAACTTACAGAACAGTGGAAGGCCTGGATAGAGTGGATGTGGAGAGGATGTTTCCACTAGTGGGAGAGTCTAGGACCAGAGGGCACAGCCTCAGAATTAAAGGGCGATATTTTAGAAAGGAGGCGAGGATGAACTTCTTTAGTCAGAGGGCGGTGAATCTGTGGAACTCATTGCCACAGAGGGCTGTGGAGGCCAAGTCAGTGGATATTTAAGGCAGGGATAGACAAATTCTTGATTAGAACGGGTGTCAAGAGTTACAGGGAGAAGGCAGGAGAATGGAGTTAGGAGGGAGAGATAGATCAGCCATGATTGAATGGCGGAGTAGACTTGACTAATTCTGCTCCTACCACATGACGTTATATTCAGGCTTTGTAGCAAATTAAACCAGTTCTCCTATAACCATATAACCATATAACAATTACAGCACGGAAACAGGCCCTCTCGACCCTTCCAGTCCGTGCCGACCATTTGTTTTCCCATAGTCCCATCCACCCTGCACTCAGGCCATACCCCTCCATTCCCTTCACGTCCATGAATACCTATCCACTTTACTCTTAAATGTTAAAATCGATCCTGCCTCCACCACTTCTGCTGGAAGCTCATTCCACACAGCCACCACCCTCTGAGTAAAGAAGTTCCCCGTCACGTTACCCCTAAACTTCTGTCCCTTAATTCTCATGTCATGCCCTCTTGTTTGAATCATCCCTACCCTCAATTGGAAAAGCTTATCCACGTCAACTCTGTCTATCCCTTTCATCATTTAAAGACCTCAATCAAGTCCCCCCTTAACCTTCTGCGCTCGAAAGAAAAAAGACCTAACTTGTTCAAACCCTTCTCTGTAACATAGTTGCTGGAACCCTGCAACATTCTAGTAAATCTCCTCTGTACTCTCTCTATTTTGTTGACATCCTTCCTATAACTAGGCGACCAAATTGTACACCATACTCCAGAATTGTTCTTACCAATGCCTTGCACAATTTAACATTACTTCCCTACTCCTATATTCAATGCTCTGATTTATAAAGGCCAGTCACACCAAAGGCTTTCTTTACACCCATCTACATGCGATTCACCTTCAGGGAACTATGCACAGTTATTCCAGATCTCTCTGTTCCACAGCATTCCTCATTTCCCTACCATTTACCATGTATGTCCTATTTTGATTTGTCCTGCCAGATGTAGCACTTCACACTTATCAGCATTAAACTCCATCTGCCATTCTTTCACCCACTTTTCCAATGGCCCAAATCTCTCTGTAGACTTTGAAAATCTACTTTGTTATCCACAACACCACCTATCTTATTATGGGGGGGGGGGGGGGGGGGGGGGGCGGGGTCTGCTTACTAATGGGAGGGGGGGGAGGGGGGGCCCAATTTGGGGGGGGGCGGGGGGGGGGGCGGGGGGGGGGGGGGGGGGGGGTGGGGGGGAGGGGGGGGGGGGGGGGGGGGGGGGGGGTGGGGGGGAGCGGGGGGGGGGGTGGGGGGGGTGGGGGGGGGGGGGCACCCCATCATCCAGATCATTGATGTACATGACAAACAACAGAGACCCAACACAGATCCCTGAGGCATCCCACTGGTCATACGGGGGGGGGGGGGGGGGCATCCAACCTGACAAACAGACCATCCACCATTAACTCTCTGACATCTCCCATTCACCAACTGTTGAATCCATCTTGCTACTCCGCCATTAACACCCAAAGATTGAACCTTCTTAACCAACCTTCCATGGGGAACCTTGTCAAAGGCCTTACTGAAATCCATATAGACAACATCCACTGCTTTACCCTCATCAATTTCCCTAGTTACGACCAGCTTCAAACCAAATCAAGGATTGTCAAACATGACCTTCCAGGCACAAATCCATGTTGACTGTTCCTGAATATATGATGTGTATATATTCCATATAACTTGTGAACACTCATAGAAAACCAACACATTTGTGTTGTAGCGTCTTTGTACCTCTGTATCATTTTAATGATGACTAAACAGTGGTCCATGTATCATAGAGACACATAATTTAGTTAAAGTTTTATTCGTCACGTTACTGAGGTACAGTGAAAAGCTTTTTTGTTGCGTGCTATCCAGTCAGCGGGAAGACAATACATGATTACAGTCGAGCTGTCCACAGTGTACAGACACATGATAAAGGGAATGACGTTTAGTGCAAGGTAACGCCAGTAAAGTCTGATCAAAGATACTCCAGAGGTCTCCCATGAGGTAGATTGGAGATTAGGACCGCTGTCCGGTTGGTGATGGGATAAGTTCATTTGCCTGATAACAGCTGGGAAGAAACAGTATTATGCAGGAATACTGGTGGCTCAGAGGTAGAGTTGCTGCCTCACAGCGCCAGAGACCCGGGTTCCATCCCGACTACGGGTGCTGTCTGTACGAAGTTTGTACGTTCTCACCGTGACCTGCGTGGGCTTTCTCTGAGATCTTCGGTTTTCCTCCCACACTCGAAAGACGTGCAGGTTTGTAGGTGAATTGGCTTGGTGTACAGTGGCTTGCAAAAGTATTCATACCCCTTGAACTTTTCCACATTTTGGCACGTTACAACCACAAACGTAAATGTATTTTATTGGGATTTTATGTGATAGACCAACACAAAGTGGCGCATAATTGTTGAAGTGGAAGAAAATGATACATGATTTCAAATTTGTTTTCAAAAATAAAAAACTGAAAAGTGGCGTGCAAAAGTATTCAGCCCCTCCTTTACTCTGATACCCCTAAATAAATCCAGTGCACACAAAAAACCAATTGCCTTTCAGAATCAACCTAAATTAGTAAATAGAGTCCATTTCTGTGTAGATCATCTAATCTCAGTATAAAATACAGTCTATTCTGTGAAGGCCCTCAGAGGTTTGTTAGAGAACATTAGTGAACAAACAGCATACATGAATCCCAAGGAACACAACCAGACAAGTCAGGAATAAATTGTGGAGCAGTTTAAAAAGCAGGGTTAGGTTATAAAAAAATATCCCAAGCATTGAAACATCTCACGGAGCACTGTTTCAATATCCCATCAATATCCATCCGAAAATGGAAAGAGTATGGCACAACTGCAAACCTACCCAAGACATGGGACCGTCCACCTAAACTGACAGCCGTGCAAGGAGAGCATTGATCTCAGAGAAGCAGCCCAAGAGGCCCATGGTAACTCCTGGAGTAGCTGCAGAGATCCACAGCTACAGGTTGGGAGAATCTATCCACTGACACAACTATTAGTTGTGCACTCCACAAATCGGGCCTATATTTATGAAGAGTGGCAAGAAAAAGCCATTGTTGAAACAAGCCATAATAAGTCCCCGATTGCACGGGTCCAACACAGCAAACATTGAGAAGGTGTTAAAGAAGGAACTGCAGATGCAGTGGAGAATCGAGGGTACACAAAAAAGCTGGAGAAACTCAGCGGTGCAGCAGCATCTAAGGAGCGAAGGAGATAGGCGACGTAAACCGGGTCGAGACCCTTCTTCAGACTGTCAGGGATCAGGGAAACGAGAGATAAGACGGTGATGTGGAGAGATCCATAACAAAGGAATGAATGAAAGATATGCAAAAAAGTATCGATGATAATGGGACCCCTCCATATTCAAAAGCATAAAATATAATACAATCCCTCAGGTAAGGCTGTTTGTGGTGCTTTCTGAACTCTCACTCTTTCCATGAGAACCCTCTGGGCGACTCGGTTGGGGAGGGAGTCTCTTAGTGATAGAGGGAATGCTAGGCCATCCAGGGCTGAGGGAAGGTGAGGGGAAAGGGAGAACAGCAAGGGATAACAGAATTGAAAAATTCAATGTGGATAGTGCTTCTCTCTGGTCTGATGAGAACCAAATTGAAGTTTTTGGCCAAATGCAAAACCCCTCTATGTGTGGCGAGCAAAAACTAACACTCCCGCACGTCACCCTGAACACACCATCCCCCCACTGTGAAACTGGTGGTGGCAGCATCATGCAGTGGGGGATGCTTTTCTTAAACCCATCATCAGGGACAGGGAAGCTGGTCAGAAGTTGATGGTCAATCTGAAGATGGATGGAGCCAAATACAGGGCAATCTGGAAGAAAAACATGTGTATAGAGTCTGCAAAATACTTGAGACTGGGGCGGATTCACCTACCAGCAGACAACGGAGGGAGGAATTAGGATCAAAATCACTAACGGAGAACGACTTGTCCTAAACATTACAGCCAGAGCTACAATGGAATGGTTTAAGATCAAAGCATATTCATGTGTTAGAATGGCCCAATAAAACAAAAATCCAGAACTAAATCCAATTGAGAATCTCAGCAAGACTCAGAAAATGCTGTTCACAGACGCTCTCCATCCAATTCTGACTGAGGCTTGAGCTAATTTGCAAAGAAAATGGGCAAAAATGTCATTCACTATATGTGCAAAGCTGGTAGAGATTCCAATACTACCCCAAAAGACGTGCAGCATTTGTAATATGCAGCGAAAGTTGGTTCTACAAAGTATTAACTCAGGGGGGCAGAATACTTTTGCACGCCACACTTTTCAGGTTTTTATTTGTAATAAAATTTGGAAACCATGTATCATTTTCCTTCCACTTCACAATTATGCACCACTTTGTGTTGGTCTACCCAATAAAAATGCCCAATAAAATACATTATTTTTGTGGTTGTAACGTGACAAAATGTGGAAAAGTTCAAGGGGTATGAATACTTTTGCAAGTCACAGTAAATGTAAAATTGTCTCTAGTGTGTGTAGGATGGTGTTAATGTGCGGGGATCGCGGGTCGGCACGGACTGGCGGGCTGAAGGGCCTGTTTCTGCGCTGTATTTGTAAACTGCACTGAACTGAACACAATCAAACAGGGGCCCCTGTAATGGATGCCGGCAGCAGGCTGTCAGCGGGTACAAAGTGTGCACCCTTGTGTGAAGGTTACATCGTTGATCGACTGCCCTGCCCTTTAGGACAGGGGTTCCTGGGAGCGGAGCGGAGGTCACTTTTCCACCTCTGCTGCCAGCTGACCCGTGTAAAGCAACCGCACACACAGGGCTTTCAACTACTGTATCTGTTGTTCGAGCTACGGACTCTTATACATCGGCAAGACCAAACGCAGACTGGGCGATCGTCTCGCCGAACACCTCCGCTCAGCCCGCCTGGACCTATCTAATCTCCCGGTTGCCAAACACTTTCTCCCTCCTTCCCCTCCCCCTTCTCAGATTTCCCACAAGTCCTACTGTCTACACCCACTTTCTATCTCCCCCCCCCCCCCCCCCCTGACATAAGTCTGAAAGGTGGAGTAGACTTGATGGGCCGAATGGCCTAATTCTGCTCCTATAACATGGCGTTATATTCAGGCTTTCTAGCAAATGAAACGTTCCCATATGATGTGTGGGAAGGAACTGCAGGTGCTGGTTTAAACCAAAGACAGACACAAAATGCTGGAGTAACTCAGCGGGACAGGCAGCATCTCTGGAGAGAAGGAATGGGTGACGTTTCAGCTCAAGGCTCTTCTTCAGACAGAGGGGTCTCGACCCGAAACGTCACCCATTCCTTCTCTCCACAGATGCTGCCTGTCCCGCTGAGTTACTCCAGCATTTTGTGTCTACTTAATTCTCCTTCCCATTCCCACACTCGGACCTTTCTGTCCTCGGCCTCCTCCACTGTCAGAGTGAGGCTAAACGCAAATTGGAGGAGCAGCATCTTATATTTCGTTTGGGCAGCTCACACCCCAGTGGTATGAATATCGATTTCTCTCACTTCAGGTAGCCCCGGACATTCCCTCCCCCTCCGTCCCTCCCCCACCCAAGTCGCACCAGCTTCTCAGCAGAAGCGAAAGACAGCCAGCATCATCAGAGACCCACACCAACCCTGCCATTGTATGCATGGTGTAAGAAGGAACTGCAGATAGACACAAAATGCTGGAGTAACTCAGCGGGACAGGCAGCATCTCTGGAGAGAAGGAATGGGCGACGTTTCGGGTCGAGGCCCTTCTTCAGACTGATGTCAGGGGTGGGCAGGACAGAGGTAAAATGTAGTCGGAGACAGTCAGACTGGTGGGAGAACTGGGAAGGGGGAGGGGATGGAGAGAGAGGGAAAGCAAGGGCTACTTGAAGTTAGAGAAGTCAATGTTCATCCCGCTGGGGTGTAAGCTGCCCAAGTGAAATATGAGGTGCTGTTCCTCCAATGAGCGCTGGCGCTCACTCTGACAGTGGAGAGGCCCAGACAGAAATTGTGGGAATGGGAGGGGGAGTTAAAGTGTTTGGCAACCGGGAGATCAGGTAGGTTTAGGCGGACTGAGCGGAGGTGTTCAGTGAAACGATCGCCGAGCCTGCGCTTGGTCTCGCCGATGTACGGGAGTCCACACCTGGAACAGCGGATACAGTAGATGAGGTTGGAGGAGGTGCAGGTGAACCTCTGCCTCGCCTGAAAGGACTGTCGGGGTCCTTGGATGGAGTCGAGGGGGGAGGTAAAGGGACAGGTGTTGCATCTGTTGCAAAGGAACTGCAGATGCTGGTTTACACCGACAACAGACACAAAATGCTGGAGTAACTCAGCGGGACAGGCAGCATCTCTGGAGAGAAGGAATGGGCGACGTTTCGGGCCGAGACCCTTCTTCAGACTGGTCAGGGATCAGGGAAACGAGAGATGTAGACGGTGATGTGGAGAGACAAAGAACAATGAATGAAAGATGTGCAGAAAAGTAACGGTGAGAAAGGAAACAGGCCAATGTTAGCTGTTTGTTGGGTGAGAACGAGCGGCTGGTGTGACTTGGGTGGGGGAGGGGTAGAGAGAGAGGGAATGCCGGGGCTACCTGGAGTTAGAGGCATTCCCACTCTCTCTCATTGGCCTATTTCCTTTATCATTGTTACTTTTTCTGTCTATCATGTGATATGGTACAGGGACATTCATTTCTGTGTACGGTGCAGAGCAAGTGTCACAGTACGCAAGCATTTCCAAGTCCCAGTTGTGGTAGGTGCAGGGACTGACATGGATAGAACAGTGGTGGCACACATGGAAACAAAGATAGGTTCGAAACGGGTCCTTTCACAATGGCAGGCAGTGACCAGGTGGGGTACCGCAAGTCTGTATGCTGGGAACCGCAGCTATTTACAATATACATTAATGATTTAGATGAAGGGAATAAGAGTAACTTTAGCAAATTTGCAGATGACACAAAGCTGGGTGCAGTGTAAAACTGTGAGGAGGATGCTGTGATAATGCAGGGTGACTGACAGGATGGGGGAGTGGGCAGAGCATGCAGATGAAGTTTAATGCGGATAAATGTGAGGTTGTCCCACTTGGTACCAGAAACGGAAGGAGGATTCTAATCTGAATGGTGTCAAGTTGGGAAAAGGGAGGTTACAAGGGGATCTGGGTTCCTTGTTCATTATTCCTGAAAGTAAGCATGCAGGTACAGCAGCAGTGAAGAAAGTCAATGGCATGTTGGCCAGTCCCCATAACAAGAGGAGTTTGAGTATATGAGCAAAGAGGTCCTTCATGCAGTTTGTACAGGCTCTAGTGAGACCACACCTGGAGTATTGTGTGCAGTTTGGGTCCTCCCAAATTTGAGGAAGGACATTCTTGCTATTGAGGGAGTGCAGCGTAGGTTCACAAGGTTAATTCCCGGGATAGACGGACTGTCATATGTTGATAGAATGGAGCAGCTGGGCTTGTACACTCTGGAGTTTAGAAGGATGAGAGGGGATCTTATTGAAGCAGATAAGATTATTAAGGGAATGGACATGCTAGCGGCAGGAAACGTGTTTGCGATGTTGGGGGAGTCCAGAAACAGGGGCCATAGTTTAAGAATAAGGGGTCGGCCATTTAGAACGGAGATAAGAAAACACTTTTTCTCACAGAGAGTTGTGAGTCTGTGGAATTCTCTGCCTCAGAGGGCGGTGGAGGCCGGTTCTCTGGATGCTTTCAAGAGAGAGCTAGATAGGGCTCTTAAAGATAGCGGAGTCAGGGGATGTGGTGATAAGGCAGGAATGAGGTACTGATTGGGGATGATCAGCCATGATCACATTAAACGGCCAAATGGCCTACTCCTGCACCTGTTGTCTATTGTCTATTGGGATCTTGACCTGACCTTGAAGGTCTGTTGTCCTGGTGGCGTGGCAGGGTTGGCCTGGCCAAGTGTAGCCAGGGTGTCCACTGTCGCTGATCCACCGCTCTAGGCCGCGTGCGGTCCTTTGAGCGACGCCCAGTCCAGTATTGTCATGTGTACCGAGGTACAGTGAAAAGCCCGATTGTAATCATGGTAGTCTTTCCACTGACTGGATAGCACGCGACAAAATCTATTAACTGTACCCCGTGACAATAAACTAAACTGAACTGAAGAAGGTACAGGAGTCTGAAATCTGTAACGTCCAGGTTCAGGAACAGCTTCTTCCCTGCAGCCATCCGGGTATTAAACACTACAACCTCAAATTAGACGCAAATGTTGGAGAAACTCGGCGGATGAGGCAGCACCCTCATGGAGTGAAGAAAATAGGCGACGTATCGGGTCAATACCCTTCTAAAGATCCTTCTTAGAAGGGTCTCGACCCAAAACGTCACCTATTTCCTTCGCTCCATAGATGCTGCTGCACCCGCTGAGTTTCTCCAACACCTTTGTCTACCTTCGATTTTCCGGCATCTGCAGTTCCTTGAACACAACCTCAAATTAGCTCTGTCTAATAAGGGACATCAGTCTGAAGAAGGGTCTCGACCCGAAACATCACCCATTCCTTCTTTCCAGAGATGCTGCCTCACCCGCTGAGTTACTCCAGCTTTTTACTCCAACTTTTTCACACAGAGTTGTGGGTGTGGAATTACCACTCTTAGGGCGGGATGGCTGGATGGAGGCCGGTTCTCTGGATGCATTCAGAGAGAGAGAGGCTCAGATGGGGCTCATAAGGATAGCGAGTCAGGGGATATGGGGAGAAGGCAGGAACGGGGAACTGATTGGGGATGATCAGCCATGATCACATTGAATGGCAGTACTGGCTCGAAGGGCCGAATGGCCTACTCCTGCACCTATTGTCTATTGTGCCTAATCTCAAATAAGCTCTGAACTACATCGACTATTATTGTTATTATTGCGTGTACGGTTATGTACAAATGACTATAAAACACTCTTGATTTGTTCTCCTCAACACTGCACAGCTTTCTCTTCCTCCCTCGCCTCCAACACAAGTAAGAGACTATGAAGAAAGCGACGCATGCTTGCTTTCAATAGACAAAAAGGTAGGAGTCGGGCCATTCGGCCCTTCGAGCCATCACTGCCATTCAAATGTGATCAAGGCTGATCATCCCCAACAGTACCTCCCCCGTTCCTGCCTTCTCCCCATATCCCCTGACAACTTCGCTATCTTTAAGAGCCCTATCTACTCTCTCTGAAAGCATCCAGAGAACCGTCCGACCAACCCCTCTTGAGAGCTCCAAGACCACCACTCTCTGGCAGAGAATTCCAACAGACACCACTCTCTGTGAGAAAAAATGTTTTCCTCGTCTCCGTTCTCAAAATGGCTTCCTCCTTATTCTTAAACTGTGTGTTGCCCCTGGTATCTTCTGGACTTCCCATCCCCAACATCGGGAACATTTCATCATACTATAAGTTCACTATTTTATCACAGTATAGAGCATGCAAAGGAAAACGCTAAACAAAAACATTGAGGGGGGGGGGAACATGAGGGGGTGGTGAGGGGGGGTGTAGGGTAGGAGGGGGGAAGGGGATGGGGGTAGGAGGGGTGAGGGGGGGGGGGGGAACAATGAGGGGGGAGGGGGGGGGATGAGGGGGGGGGGGGAACATGAGGGATGAGGGGGGGGGGGTGAGGGGAGGGGGGGGGGGGGGGGGGGGGGATAGGGGGGGGGGATGAAAGGGGGATTGAGGGTGAGGGGGATGAGGGGGGGATGGGGGGGGGGGGGGGGAACATGAGGGGGGGGGGGAAACATTGAGGGGGGGGGGGGGAGGAAAATCACGCTAATCAAAACATGAGGGGGGGGGGGGGGGGGGGGGGACACAAGTTCGTGGCGATACCGCAAAGCAACGCCCTTCATTTGCACACACACGCGAGTCTTTCAGCCGTGTGCCCTTTGCACGGTAACATTGGGTGAGTTGACCTGGGTTGGTGACCGACTCCGAACTCCACAACAGTAAAATCCGGAAGTGGCAGGCGGACGCTGCTGGCAGCTGCTGCGGCTCATCCGGCAGTCCGTCTGTTTTTTTCTTTTTTTCGTCCATTTTGTGTCTGTTTTTTAGTTAGAATTTTGGTTTATTAGGCTGTGTTTTGTGTGTGGGGGGGGGGGGGAGGTGGGAAAACAAGGTTTTAGTCTCTCCCTTCGGGGGGATGCGACCTTTTCTTGTCGTTGTCCCCGGTCACACGCTGTCTCCGTCTGTGCAGAAGGCTAATGCGGAGCTGGTGGCGCCTCGGAGCTGTGGCTAGCGTTCAGACTCCAGTGTTTCCAGCGGCGCGGTGGCCCCGCTTCGGGGCTTTCGGCCTCCCAGCCAGTTGCTCCACGGTGCTGTCCAGCAGCGTCCCGGCATTGGCGCTCCGGCGGCTCTCCAGCGGGTGTTCCAGCAGCGGCCCGCATTGGCGCTCCGCGGCTCTCCAGCGTGCTCCAGCAGCGGCCCGGTTTTCGGCGCTCCGCGCTCACCACGGTGTTCCAGCAGCGGCCCGCTTCGGCGCTCCCGGCGGCTCCAGCGTCTCTCCAGCAGGTGCTCCAGCAGCGGCCCGGCTTCGGAGCTCCCTGGCGGCTCCAGCAGTTGCTTCCAGCGTGCTCCAGCAGCGACCTCTCTTCGGGCTTTCAGCGCTCCAGCGCTCTCCAAGCGTTGCTCCAGCAGCGGCCCGGCTGCGCGCTCCCGCGGCTCTCCAGCGGCGTCCCGGCTTCAGAGCCCGGCTCTCCATGCGTTCCCGTGGTCGATCCTGGGCTGTGTTCTGTGGTGTTGTTCCGGCATTCCCGGCGGCGGCGGCGGTGGGCGGCCTGGCTTCGGAGGCTCGGCCGCTGGGCCTGGTGTGACGATGACATCGAAGCCTGGAATTGCCTCAGTACAGAAGGGGAAAACAAGTAGGGGAAAAATGACAAAGACTTAAGATTTTGGCTTCCACTAACAGTGAGGAGGTGCTTTGGTGTACTTCACTGTGGTGGATGTTAAATTATGTGCTTATTGTGTGTTTTGTGTTTAATTTATTACATTTATACTGCAAGGTAACAAATTTCGTTCCGACCGAAAAGTGCCAGGATTAAGTCCGTATACAAAACATGGGGGGGGGGGGGTGAGGGGGGAAAATTGTCCCCCACACGCTCAAAGTCATGGGGGGGACGTGTCCCGCCCACCCCCCCCCCCTCCAGGATTTCCGCCAATGAGTATACATTGGATATAAACCAGGAAAGTCATGTTGCTGCTTTTTAGGCCTTTGATTAGGATGTAAATGATGCAAAGTGCTGGAGTAACTCTTATCTCCTCAGCTCCCTATCTCTCTATTTCTCTATCGAGCTCTATCTCTCTAATAGCTCAGGTGCCGTTTCGGGTCGAGAGTTTGGGGGTCGCCAACTTCCTCACTCCAAATAAATGGATAAAAGGTCAAAAAAAGGACAATTCCCGACGCAATTCGTTGAGCGACTAGGGCCGTGCTTGGGTGAATTGATGTAGTTGTCCCGGGTGCTGGAACTGTACACAAAGCCCAGCCGGCGGGGCCAACTGAGAATTTTTGGCCCCGGGGGCCGCGCGCAAAATCAGGCGCCCCCGTCCAACTCACGAACCGATGATAATCTGGCTCCCATGAGAAGGAGGGTGGTGGTGTGTTGGCGGTCAGACGAAAGGTCCGAAGTAGGACAGTTGGCAGGGCTGCCGACCGACCGACGGGCCACGGGCGAGCGCTGCTGTTTCTGCTGCAAAGCACTCCATGGGCTGCACTTCCATTGGCTGCACAACGTCCGGGACGGGAGATTCGGGGCCGGAACGCGGCGCTCCGACCCGACAGTCCCCTCGATAACCCGAGTAGGTAGCATCAAATACGGACACGGGCGGTCTCCGTACGGACAAACCAATTTAGGCCCAATGTACGTACGGGATGTCCCTGCTAAATTCGGGACAATTGGCAACACTAGATCAGGAGCCTCTTCAGATGGAAGGGTCTCACTTGAAAACGTCACTTACCACGTTCTCCAGAAGATGCTCGCCTGACTGATTACTCCATCACATTGTTCCTTTGTGCTTTTAACCAGCATCTGCAGTTCTTTGTCCCTACTTTATTTGGTAGGCCGTATTTGAATATTGTGCAGAATGAAGGAACTGCAATGCTGATTTAAATTTGAAGATAGGCACAAAATGCCAGGAAGAGTACTCAGCGGACAGGCAGCACCTCTGGAGAGAAGGAATGGGTGACTTTCAGATCGGGACTCCGAAGCAGGTTCTCAACCCGAAACATCCTTCAGGATGCAGACAGTGAAAACCAGTGGGTGCCGCAAGGCCAGTTCTGGGACCCCTCCCAGCTATTTACAATAAACATTTAATGATTTGGACGAGGAATTAAATGCAACATCTCGAATGTTTGCGGATGACACAACCAATGAGACTAACGAAGCTGGGGGGCGTGTTTAGCTGTGAGGAGGATGCTAGAGGGCCGCAGGATGACTTGGATAGACTGGGTGATTGGCAAAATGCATGGCAGATGCCAGTATACATGTGGATAAATGTGAGTTATCCACTTTGGTGGCGAAAAACAGGAAGTAGACTATTATTGAATAGTTACCGATTAGGAAATGGGAGATGCAACGAGACCTGGGTGTCCATGGCACACCAGTCATTGAAATTAGGCATGCAGTTGCAGAAGCAGCTGTGAAGAAGCGAATGGTATCGTTGCATTTAAAAGCAAAAGATTTGAGTACAAGAGCAGGAGGTTCTACTGCAGTTGTACAGGTTTTTGTGAGGCCACACCTGGAGTATCGCGTACAGTTTTGGTCTCCTATCTGTGGAAAGACATTCTTGCAGAGGGAGTAATAACAGAAAGGTTCACTCAGACTGATTCCTGATGGCACTACTTCCATTATGAAAGAAAGAACTGATAGACTTGGCTTGTACTCGCTGGAATTAAGAAGATTGAGGGGTGATCTCATAGAGACTTACAAAATACTTAAGGGGTTGACAGGCTAGATGCAGGAAGATTGTTCCCAGATGTGGGGAAGTCCCAGGACCAAGGGTCACAGTTTAAGGATAAGGAAGTCTTTTAGGACCGAAATGAGAAAATCGATTTTCACACGAGAGTGGTGAAATCTGTGGAATTCTCTCTGCCACAGAAGGTAGGTTGAGCCAGTTCTGTTGGCCATAGTTAAGAGGGAGTTGGATGTGGCCTTGCGCTGAAGGATGCGCAGGGGTTATGGAGATAAGCAGGTACAGATACTGAGTTGGATGATCAGCCATGATCATATTGAATGGCGGTGCATGCTTGAAGGGCCGAATGGCCTGCTCCTGCACCTAATTTCTATGTTTCTATGTTTCTAACATCACCCATCCGTCTCTCCAGAGATGCTGCCTGTCCAGGGCCGGATTAAGACCAATGGCCCTAAGCACTTAAAAGATTTTGGTGCCCCCATATATTTGTAATTCAAAATATAAACAATAATAATCCATAAAATAAATTTTTATTTTTCAAAATGAAATAAAACTAACAGTAAGATGGAATATAATGTTTATTTTTGTATACTTCCACTTTATTTATATTTGAAAAGTTTTCTCATACTATTTTTAATTGCAAAGTCTTTGATCAGATCCTCAAAATTAATCTTACGTAACACATCTGCTTTATATTTCCAATCATATAAACCACTTCGAATATTAATTTAGCAAGTTTAAAGTCATTTCATTTGTGCCGTAAACCATTTACCATTTCTGTGGTACTCCCCTTCCCTTCATGCCCTAAGCACGTGCTTATTTTGCTTAATGATTGATCCAGCCCTGTGCCTGTCCCGCTGAGTTACTCCAGCATTATGTGCCTATTTTGGAATATTGCGTGCAGTTCTGGTCGCCCTCATTACAGGAAGGATGTGGCGTGATCTTGGAGGGGGTGCAGAGGAGGTTGACCTGAACGAGCATCTAAAATGTAGAGAGTAACTTCACAGCAACTGCATTGTACTGATGATATTAACCACCTTAATGATAAATGTTGGATTAGACCCTGGGACAACGGTTCTCCAGTTTTTCAAAGTTGTGTCATGCCTTCCCCGAAGCTGGAGACTGTGTGGAGAAGAGGTCGGGAAGGCTGGGTCAGTATTCCTTGGAGTGCAAGGAAGCATGACCTTTTAGAGGTGTATAATGCTGTTGAATGGAAGGAATATGGGTAACAGTGTGTAATGGCAGCGAATTGTGGACGCAGCCCAGACCATCACACAAACCAACCCCCACCACCTTCCTTCCATCGCTATCCTCCACACCTCACCTGCCTCGGCAAGGCCAGCAGCATCATCAAGGACCAGTCTCCAACCCCGGCCACTCCTCTTCATCCCTCTCCCTTCAGGGCAAAAGGCATAGAAGTGTAAAACGCAACACCCCAAATTTCAGGGGTAGATAAAAAAGCTGGAGTTAACTCAGCGGGTGATGCAGCATCTCTGGACAGAAGGAATGGTGATGTTTCGGGTCGAGCAACTTCTATCAGACAGAGGAAGGATCTCGACCGAAACATCACCTATTCCTTCGCTGCATAGATGCTCACCACGGTACATGACAATAAAACTCCTCTTGAAACTCGTGATACACCTTTCCAGCATCTGCAGTTCCTTCTTAAACCAGATTCAGTGACACAAGTTTCTTTCCAGCTGTTAACAGGCAACTGAACATCCACCAACAACCAGAGAGCTGATCCTGAACTACTATCTACCTCATTGGTGACCCTCGTACTATCATTGATCGGACTTTGCTGGGTACCTTGCACTAAACTTTATTCCCGTAATCATAGTATATATATAGTAAATACTCCACTTGTAAATCAGTATTGTCTTTCTGCGGACTGGAATAGCACGCAATAAAAAGCTCTTCACTGTACCTCGAGAATTTGTAACTGTGCAGAGGGCCGATTCATTCCCCAGTTGGCTGTGTTTTGTGCTTGCACATGCTCTGTATAAATTCATGTGATAGGAGCAGAATTAGGCCATCGGCCCATCAAATCTACTCCGCCATTCAATCATGCTGATCTACTCTCCCTCTCTAACCCATTCTTTCTCACGCCTCTCCCCATAACCCCTGACACGCAAAACTAATCAATATGGTTGCAACCAAAATTCTATGATTTTGATTACCTTACCAGGCGGAATTAAAAATCCCTTTGCATTTAATAATCCAACGTGGAAAGATTGAAGCTGAGAAGGGTCCTCGACCCGAAAACGTCACCATAATCCTTCTCATCAGTGGATGCCAGCCCTGTCCCCTGAGTTACTCACACTTTTGTGTCTATCTTCTGATGGAAAGATTACAATTATATTTCAAAGCCAAAATGAGTTTTATAGTCTAACGCTCAGGATGTAATACTATCTCTTCTATGATCTCTCTCCTATT
>CM069160.1:27916059-28044929 GCA_035221665.1 Okamejei kenojei | reverse complement strand
ACGACGAACTGGGCAGTGTACTGTGAGGAGGATGCTAGAGCTGCAGGAGACTTTGATAGACTGTGATTCAAATGCATGCAACAGATATGTGGATAAATGTGAGTTAGCCACTTTGGTGGCAAAAAAACAGGAAGGTAACGATTATTTGAATAGTGACCGATTAGAAAATGGAATCAACGAACCGTGTTCCATGGCCACCAGCATTGAAAGTACAATGAAGGTGCACAGCTTGAAGAAAGCGGAATGGTATTGGCTTTAGAGGCAAAAGATTTAGTAAATAGTGCAGAGGTTCGTACTGCAGTTGTACAGTTTGGTGAGCCCACACCGATATCGCGTACATTTTTGGTCTCCTATCTGAAGGAAAGAACAATTCTTGCCAGATGTGGAGTACAGAGATGGTTCACCAGACTGATTCCTGGATGGCACGACTTCCTATAAAGACTGATACTGGCTTTTACTTACTCGCTGGAATTTAGAAGATTGAGGGTTATCTCACTGAGAGACTTACAAAATTCTTAAGGGTTGGACAGGCAAGATGAGGAAATTCACCGATGTTTGGGGAAGTCCAGACAAGGGTCACAGGTTAAGGATAAGGGGAATCATTTAGGACCGAAATGAGAAAATCTTTTCACAACAGAGAGTGGTGAATCTGTGGAATTCTCTGCCACAAAGGTATTGAGGCCAGTTCAGTTGCCATATTTAAGAGGATTGGTTGCCCTGCGGCTGAAGGATCAGCGATATGAGAGAGGCAGGTACAGATACAGAGTTGGATGATCAGCCATATCATATTGATGGCGGGCATGCTTGAAGGGCCTAATGGCCTGCTCCTGCACCTAATTTCTATGTGTTTCTAGTTTCTAACATCACCCATTCTCCTTCTCTCCAAGAGGGCTGCCTTCCAGGGCGATTAAGACCAATGCCCTAAGTCGACTAAAAAAGATTTTGGTGCCCCCATATATTTGTAATTCAAATATAAACAATAATAATCCATAAAAAAAATTTTATTTTTCAAATTAAATAAAAACTAACATAAGATGATATAAATTTTATTTTTGTATACTTCCACTTAAGTAGATTTGAATAAGTTTCTCATACTATTTTTAAATGCAAAGACTTTGATCAGATCTCAAAATAAATCTTACGTAACACATCGCTTTAATTATTTCCAATCATATAAAACAACTTTCGAAATATTAATTTAGCTATTTAAAGTCATTTCAATTGTGCCGTAAACCATTTACCATTTCTGTGGTACTCCCTTCCTTCATGCCCTACCACATCGTCTTTATTTTGGCTTAAAGATTGATCCAGCCCTTCCTGTCCGCTGAGTAATCCAGCATTATGTCCTATATTGGAATATTGCGTGCATTCGGGTCGCCCTCATTACAGGAAGGAAGTGCGTGATCCTTGGAGGGGCAGAGGAGGTTGACCGAACGAGCATCTAAAATTAGTAGAGTAACTCACCAGCAACTGCATTGTACTGATGATATTAAACGCACCTAATGATAAATGTTGGATTAGACCTCCTGGGACAACGTTCTCCAGTTTTTTTCAAAGTTGTGTCCATGGATGCCTTCCGCCGAAGCTGAGACTGTGTGGAGAAGAGCGGGAAGGCGGGGGTCAGTAATTCTTGGAGATGCAAGGAAAGGCATGACCTTTTAGAGGTTATAATGCTGTTGAATTGAAGGAATATGGTAACAGTGTGTAATGGCACGAATTGTGACGCAGCCCAACCATCACACAAACAATCCCCCAACCTACCCTTCCATCGGCTCCATCCACACCCTCACGCTGCCTCGGCAAGGCCGAGCAGCATCAACAAGTGACCATCTCAACCCCGCCACTCCCTCTTTTCTTCCCCTCATCCTTCAGGCAAAAGGCATGAAGTGTGAAAACAGCACACCTCCAGATTTCAAGGGTAGTAAAAAATGCTGGAGTATCTCACGGTGAGGACAGCAATCTCTGGACAGCAAGGTATGGGTGATGTTTCGGGTCGAGGCAACTTCTTCAGACTGAGGAAGGATCTCGACCCGAAACATCACCTATTCCTTCGCTGCATAGATGCTCCACGGTACATGACAATAAAACTCTCTTGAACTCGTGAACTACCTTTCCAGCATCTGCAGTTCCTTCTTAAACCTCCAGATTCAGGGACAGTTTCTTTCCAGCTGTTATCAGGCAACTGAACCATCCTACCACAACCAGAGAGCAGTCCTGAACTACTATCTACCTCATTGGTGACCCTCGGACTATCTTTGATCGGACTTTGCTGGGTTTACCTTGCACTAAACGTTATTCCGTAATCATGTATATATATTGTAAATGACTCGATTGTAATCGTGTATTGTCTTTCTGCTGACTGGATAGCACGCAATAAAAGCTCTTCACTGTACCTCGAGATTGTAACTGTGCAGAGGGCCATTCATTCCCCCTTGGCTGTGTTTTGTGCTTGCCACATGCTCTGTATAAGTTCATGTGATAGGAGCAGAATTAGGCCATTCGGCCCATCAAATCTACTCCGCCATTCAATCATGGCTGATCTATCTCTCCCTCCTAACCCCATTCTCCTGCCTTCTCCCCATAACCCCTGACACGCAAACTAATCAAATATGTTGCAAACCAAAATTCTATGAATTTTGATTACTTACCAGCGGAATTAAAAATCCCTTTGCATTTTAATCCAACATGGAAAGATTGAATCTGAAGAAGGGTCCTCGACCCTAACGTCACCCATATTTCCTTCTCATCAGTGATGCTGCCTGTCCCGCTGAGTTACTCCAGCACTTTGTGTCTATCTTCGATGGAAAGATTACAATTATATTTCAATTTCCAAGCCAAATTGAGTTTATAGTCTAACGCTCAGGTGTGGTGAGCTACAGGTGCAATGAAAAGTGTAGGAAGGAACTGCAGATGATGGTTTCAACCGTGGCTAGACTCAAAAAGCCTGGAGTAACCCAGAAGGACAAGTACCACATAAAAAGAGCAGACCACAGTTCTGGAAAGCGGCTATTGTTGACTATAGAAGAAGATAAACATATATCAGAGTTGATGTGCAAGAGCAAAGTATGCGAGAGAGAAGGAACTGCCCAACGATCCAACGTAATAACCCTGGGCATGTAATGACTGCTGAATGGTACTGGCTCCCTTATCTTTAATGACGAATAAATATCTATATATCTATACACGCAAAAAAACCCACCAATCAAGACAGTCACTCTCACACACACACTATAAATATATATACACATAAGTAATACTCACTCCCAATTTACACATACAGTCAGTCACGGTCACACACACACATATATATATATAACACAAAAATAAATCACACTTACATAGTCAGTCACTCTCACACACATAAGATAATATAAATACACCACACAGTCCTCCACTCTCACACCACATATATATAAATTAAAATTTGTAATTATATACACACACTCACACATAGTCCTCACTCTCCACACACACACGACACACATATATAATATATAATATATCATCAACACACACACACACAGTCCGTCACTCTCACGACACACACATATATATATATAAATAAATATATTATACACACACCACACATAGAGTCAGTCACTCTCACACTCACTCATAAATATACAAGTCAGTCCACACACATATATATATAGATATCACACACTCACATATACACACTCTCATACACACACACATACATATATACACACTCAACACTCAACACACAGGTACAGAGCTGCAACAAGTTGGTCCTCGTCCCCGCGTCCACGTGTCAGCCCCGAACCCCCCCCACCCCCCCCACGCCGGAGGCGGAAGCGGAAGTGAGGCGCGGGCGGCGGTTGCGGCGGGTTGACGCGCGCGGGGCGGGGGGAGAAACGACGCCGGGAGGCCGGGACAGACGGGCCGCGCCGGCCGGGCGCTCTCACACACACTCACACACCGCGGGACGGAAGGAGTGAGTGGACGAGGGCGAGTGGGGGGAGGGGATCCGATCCACCGGCGCGGCAGCGGCGCGGCCAGCGGGCGCCGGCCAACCCACAGCCTGCGCAGGTCGGGGCGGCCACCGCCGCGCCGGCACCGCGCGCGTGCGCGATCAAGGCGGCCCGGCACTGAGCGCAGCCGGCGGTCTCCAGCGAGCCTGCGCCTGGTCCCCCTTCTCCCGACCCATCCCCACTCACTCGCCCCCCCTCCCCCCCTCTCTCTAACCCCCCCTCCCCCCCACTCTCTCCCCACTCTCTCCTCTCCTCTTCTCTGCCCCCCCTCCCGCCCCCCTCTCCTCTCCCCCCCCTCCCCACCTCTCTCTGCCCCCCCCCCTTCTCTCTGCCCCACCCCAACCCCCCCTCTCTCTCCCCCCACCCCCTCCCTCTCTCCCCCACCCCCCCTCTCTCGCTCTCTCTCCCCCCCACCCCCCCTCTCTCCCCCACCTCCCCCTCCTCTCTCTCCCACACCCCCCCTCTCTCCCCCCACACCCCCCCATCTCTCTCCCTATCCCCCCACCCACCCCCCCCCTTTTCTCGTCTCCCCCACTCCCCCCCTCTCTCTCCCCCCCCCCCCGTCTCTCCCCCACCCCCCCTCTCCTATCTCCACCACCCCCCCTCTCCCCCCTCTCTACTCCACCCTCTCCCCCCTTCCCCTCTCCCCCTTCCCATCCCCCTCTCCCCCTCTCCCCCTCTCCCCCCTCTCACCCCTCGCCCCCCTCTCCCCCCTCTCCCCCCTTCCCCCCTCTCCCCCTTCCCCCCTCTCCCCCTTCCCCCTCTCCCCCCTCTCTCTGTCTCCCCCCCCTCTCCCCCACCTCTCAACCCCCCCTCTCACCCCCCCTCTCCCCCCCCTCTCCTCTCCCCTCCCCCCCCTCCTCTCTCCCCCTCCCCCCCCCCTCTCTCTCTCCCCTCCCCCCCCCTCCCACTCTCTCCTCACCCCCTCCCCCTCTCTCTCTCCCCTTCCCTCCCCCTCTCTCTCTCACACTCTCCTCTCCCCTCCCTCCCCCTCTCTCGCTCCCCTCCCCCCCCCCTTCCCCCCCTCCCTCGCCCCCATCCCCCCCCTCCCTCCCCCCTTCCCCGCCCTCCCTCCCCCCTTCCCCCCCCCTCCCTCCCCCCTTTCCCCCCCTCCCTCCCCCCTCTATCCCCTCCCCTCCCTCCCCCCTTCCCCCCCCTCGCATCCCCCCTTCCCCTCCCTCCCCCTTTCCATATATCCCCCCTCCTCCCTCCCCCCTTCCCCCCCTCCCTCCCCCCTTCCCCTCCCTCCCCCTTCCCCCTCCTCCCCCTCTTTTCCCCCCCCCCCTCCCTCCCCCCCTTCCCATCTCGTCTCTATCTCTCTCCCCCCCCTCTCTCTCTCTCTCTCTCTCTCTGTATCTCCCCCCTCCCTCTCTGGCTCTTCTCTCGTCCCCACCCCTCACTCCCCCCTCTCCACCAACCATCCATCTCTCTACCCGGCCCTCCCCTCCCCCCATCTCCCTCCCTCCCTCTCCCTCATTTACCCCACTCTCCCACCAACCATCTCCATCTCTCTACTTGCCCCACCTCCTCTCCCTCCCTTGCCACCCTCTCCTCACTCACCCCACCTCCTACCAACCATCCCTCTCTCTCTCCCTCTACCCTCCCATCTCCCCCCACTCCCCCTCCCCCCATCTCCCCCCCCCCATCTCCCCCTCCCCCCCCATCTCCCCATCGCCATTCCCGTTCCGTCCCCTCCCTCCACATCCCCCTCCCCCCGCGCCTCCTCCCCCCCTCATCCACCTCCCTCCTCTCTCCCCCCCGCCTCTCTCCCTCCCCCCGCCTCTCTCCCCCGCTCTCTCCCCCCATCTCGCTACCCTCCCCCATCCTCACACTCACCCCCATCATCCACCAACCATCCATTTCTCCCTACCCCCTTTTCTCCTCCCCCCCCCGCTTCTTCCCCCACACCCCACCCCCCCTACACACTCACACCCACCCCCCCTCTCTCCCCTCCCCCCCCCCGTCTCTCCTCCCCGCTCTCTCACCGTACCCTTCTCCCCCCGCTAACTCAGGTTATGATCCCTCCCACACACCCCACTTCCCCCCGCCTCTCTCCCTCCCCCCCCTCTTTCCCCTCTCTCCCTCCCCCCCCCTCTTCCCCTCTCTCTCCTGTTGTCACAGGATTCAATTCACTCAATTCACTGGATGTTTGCAAGAGGGAATTATATTTAGCTCTCGGGGCTAAAGGAATCCAGGGAAATGGGGAGAAGGCAGGAATGGGTTACTGATTTTAGCTGATCAGCCGTGATCATATTGAATGGCAGATCTGGCTCGAAGGACCACGCTCCTTTCCCTCTCTGCCTCTTCTTTATCTCTCCTCTCTCTCTCTCTGACACGGGTGGGGGGGGGGGGGAAGAGGGGGGGGTTTGGAGAATCAGGCCAAGGGTGAGGTTTTGAGGAGGGGAGAGGATGAGATGTCAGTGGAAGGGTGGGTGGATTAGTGGAGGGGCATTGGGAATGGGTTTTTTGGGGGGGTGAGGGATATTAGGGGGAAAGGGGGCAGGTGAAGGTGTAAGGTAAGAGGGAAGAGGTGGGAACCGCGGGAGGGGATGTGGGGAGAGAGAGGAAGAGGTGCTGTATGACCTGCTGAGTTACACCAGCATTCTGTGTCTAACTTCAATGATTATACATCTATATACCCTGAGTATACTCTGTTGTTCGAGTAACTAAATCAGGTCAAATTCCCTTTCAGCACCCACCCTGTCAGTCCCCCTTGAAGCTGTATATTTGAATGAGATTTGAAGGTTTCATTTTATGGAAATGTCAAAAACTAGAGGGACCACAAATAGCCAACTATACCTAATAAAACACATTGGTGGGACCAATGGAAGCTAAATTGTTTCAATTCCACCTAATATTGTACCTTCCCAATATTTTTCTTCATTTGCAATGCATTTCCCATTTATTTTCTGGGAATCTGACAGTCCCCCTCCTCCCCCTCCCCCTCACTGTCCCAACTCTAAGCCTCTGCCACTGAACCTCAGTAATATTTATTTCCAGTTAATACCAGGCTTGGTATTATTTTGAGTTGTATAATTACGGCCAACTTTAAGTAGGGGGAGAGTCTAGGACCAGAGGTTCTAGTCTCAGAATAAACATACATCCCATTAGGAAGGAGATGAGGAGGAATTTTTTTGTCAGGGTGGTGAATCTGTGGAATTCATTGTCACAGAGGCTATGGAGGCCAAGTCAATGGATATTGTTGAGGCAGAGATACGTAGGTTCTTGATTGGTATGGGTTTTGGGGCTTATGGGGAGAAGGCAGGAGAAAGGGGTTAGGAGGGAGAGCTAGATCAGCCATGATTGGATGGCGGAGTAGACTTGATGAGCCGAATGGCCTAATTCTGCTCTTATTACTTATGAAATTCTGAACTTAAGAAAGGACATTTTACAGAGGGCCAACCAGTTTAGTTGTGTTGTGGGAGGAAACCGGACCATCCGTAAAAAACCCATGGGGAGAATGTACAGACAGCACCCGTGATGAGGATGGAACCCGGGTCTCTGGCGCTGCGAGGCAGCAACTCTACCGCTGCGCCACTTTGCCGTCTTCTTGATTAGTGCGGGTATCGGAGGTTACGGGGATAAGGCAGGAGAATGGGGTTCAGAGGGAAAGATAGATCAGTCGTCATTGAATGATGAAGTAGACAAATAGCCTAATTCTGTTCCTATCACTTATGAAGTATAACATTTTATTTCATACGAGGCCCTTGGAGCCAAGTAAGAACATTCCTTTGGGCAATCTGAGGCCAAGTACGGTTCCTTATTTGTTCTACGACAGGACCCCCAAAGTTAGTTATCTACTTTCCTCAAAGGTTAGCAGCAGCTAACCTCCCGCTCACACCATTCTGCATCAAAAATTCAACTTGTATTAATATTTTAGTGACACCCAACGGCTAAGAACTCATCTCAAATATGCAGGCAGTTTAAAACATTTCCATGATGATATCAGTCCAAGTAAAAGTCAGAAAAGGGCACCAAGGGCTGGAGTTACTCAGCAGGTCAGGCAACATCTCGACCAGAGACGTCACGTATCCATGTTCTCCAGGTATGCTGTCTGACCCGCTGTGTTATTCCAACAATTTGTGTATTAACCAGTATCTGCAGTTCTATGTATCTAAAGTAAACCCAGAGTGAGACCACAGCAAACTAGAGGAACACCATCTTGTTTTACGCTTGAGTAGCTTACAACTCAACGGTCTGAACATTGATTGACACAAAATGCTGGATTAACACAGCGGGTCAGGCAGCATCTCCGGGGAAAATGGATCAGTCATGTTTTGGGTCGGGACCCTACTTCAGACTGAAAGTCACTCCAGCACTTTGTCTCTTCTGTTGCAAACCAGCATCTGCCTCACAGCGCCAGAGACGCGGGTTCAATCCTGACCGTGGGTGCTGTCTGCGGAGTTTGCACATTCTCCTCGTGACCTAATTGTTTTTTCTCCGGGTGCTCTGGTTTCCTCCCGCACTCTAAAGACGTACAGATTTGTAGGTTAATTGGCTTTGGTAAAATTGTAAATTGTCCCTAGTGTGTGTAGGATAGTGCTAGTGTGCGGGGATCGCTGGTCGGCGCAGACGTGGCGGGCTGAAGAGTCTGTTTCTGCGCTGTATCTCTAAACCTAAACTAAGTTACTATGTCTATCTAGTCTGGCTGGATTCTAGCTACCAATTCTTGCTTATAAAAGGAGTTACTTTGATTTTTAAAAATCCTATTTCAGTCTGTCGATATTCCACAATAACATGTTTTTGCTCGAGTTACCCTGCGGTTTCAGCATCCTCACTCCACCCATATTTCCTACCGACTTTTTTTTAATGTATGCGTATGTCTAGATTGCGTAACAACTGTGCAAATCAGATCTAACAGGCCAAAGATTTTTACTCTGCACACACCATGACAAATAGTTTGGGTATTGTCACATGTGCACATGAAGGCAGATAAATCCCCAGGGCCTGCTGGTCTGCATCCCAGAGTACTCAAGGAGGTGGCCCTAGAAATTGTGAATGCATTGGTGATCATTTTCCAATGTTCTCTCGACTCTGGATCAGTTCCTGTGGACTGGAGGGTAGCTAGTGTAACTCTGCTTTTTTAAAAAAGGAGGGAGAGAGAAAACGGGGAATTATAGATTGGTGTTTAAGAAGGAACTGCAGATGCTGGAAAATCGAAGGTACACAAAAATGCTGGAGAAATTCAGCGGGTGCAGCAGCATCTATGGAGCAAAGGAAATAGGCAACGTTTCAGGCCGAAACCCTTCTTCAGACTGATAGGGGGTGGGGGGAAGAAAGGAAAAAGAAGGAGGAGCCCGAGGGCTGAGGGAGAGGTGGGAAGGGGAGGAGACAGCAAGGGTTAACAGAATTGTGAGAAATCGATGTTCATGCCACCAGGATGCAGACTGCCCAAGCGGAATATGAGGTGCTGTTCCTCCAATTTCCGGTGTTGCTCACTCTGTCCGTGGAGGAGGCCCAGGACACAGAGGTTGGATACGGAATGGGAGGGGGAGTTGAAGTGCTGAGCCACCGGGAGGTCGGGTTGGTTAATGTGGACCGAGCGGAAGTTTTCGGCGAAACGATCGCCAAGCCTACGCTTGGTCTGACCGATTATAGATTGGTAGTGGTGAAGATGCTTGAGTCGATTATTAAAGATGTTATGGCAGCGCATTTGGAAAAGCAGTGACAGGATCGGTCAAAATCACCATGGATTTATGAAGGGGAAATCCTGCTTGACTAATCTTCTGGAATTTTTTGTTGACGTAACAAGTAGAATGGATAATGGAGAGCCAGTGGACGTGGTGTATCTGGACTTTCAAAAAGCCTTTGACAAGGCCCCACAGAAAGGATTAGTGTGCAATATTAGAGCTCATGGTATTGGGGGTAGGGTATTGACATGGATAGGGAACTGGTTGGCAGACAGGAAGCAAAGAGTAGGAATTAATGGGTCATTTTCAGAATGGCTGGCAGCGACTAGTGGGGTGCTGCAAGGCTCGGTGCTAGAACCCCAGTTATTTATAATATATATTAATGATTTAGACGAGGGAATTAAATGTGACATCTTGAAGTTTGCGGATGACATAAAGTTGTGTGGCAGTGTGAGCTGCGATGAGGATGCTGCGAGGCTGCAGGATGACTTGGATAGGTTGGGTGAGTGGGCATGGCAGATGCAGTATAATGTGGATAAATGTGAGGTCCCAAGAACAGGAAGGCAGATTGTTATCTGAATGGTGTCAGATTAGGAAAAGGGGAGGTCCAACGAGCCCTGGGTGTTCTTGTACATCAGTCACTGAAAGTAAGCATGCAGGTACAGCAGGCAGTGAAGAAAGCTAATGGCATGTTGGCCTTCATTGTGAGAGGATTTGAGTATGGGAGCAAGGAGGTCCTACTGCAGTTGTACAGGGCTCTGGTAATACTGCACCTGGAGTATTGTGTGCCATTTTGGTCTCCTAATTTGAGGAAGGCCATTCTTGTTATTGAGAGAGTGCAGCGGAGTCCAGGTATGCGGGGACTGACGTATGATGAAAGAATGGGTCGACTTGGCTTGTATTCACTGGAATTTAGAAGGATGAGAGGGGATCTTATAGAAACACATAAAATTCTTAAAGGATTGGACAGGTTAGATGCAGGAAAAATGTTCCCGATGTTGGGGAAGTCCAGAACCAGGGGTCACAGTTTAAGACTATGTGGGAGGATGTGGGAAGGAAACTGGAGCACCCGGAGAAAACCCACGTGGTCACTGGGAAAACATGCAAACTTTGTACAGACAGCACCCGAGATGCCGCCCCAATTACTCCAGCAATTTATGTCCATCTTTGGTATGAACCAGCGTCTGCAATTCCTTTTGATTATAAGCCTACAAACTTGCACGTCTTTGATCACCGGAGAACTACAAACTCCGTACAGACAGTAGCCGAGGTCAGGATTGAGCCCGGATCTCTGGCGCTGTGAGGCAGCAACTCTACCGCTGCGCCACCGTGCCGCCTCATTGACATGTCTTATGTTTGCTTTGTTCTGTCCTTCCCTCCAGGTGAGAACGGCATGCAGAAGTCCTCATTCCTTCAACTAAAATAAAAACAAACCCATCTTCACTATGGCAGCACCAGTGAATACTCAGAACCCAAGTAAGACCTGGGAGCTCAGCCTCTACGAACTGCACCGGACCCCACAGGTGAGTAAAACCACCCAACTCAGCCTCTACGAACTACACAGGACCCCACAGGTAAGTGTGGAGTGGACAGAATATCCCTTTGACTATCTTGCATGAATGCATGAAAAATGTACACTTATGTTTGCTTATTGAGCTACTGTAAAATCTGAATTTAAAAAATTGAACGGGATTGCCTTATTAGATTACATTAGAGATGCAGCAGGGAAACGGGCCCTTCAGCCAAACTGACCAATGATCACCCCTTCACACACTAGCACATTGTTATCCCCACCACATGCCCCTCGGATTCCTATCAAATATTTCTCACCTTAAACCCAAGTCTTCTGTTTCTTGATTTCCCTACTTTGGGTAAAAGATCAGAGATATTCTCCCCATATCCCCCGACTCCGCTATCTTCAAGAGCCCTATCTAGCTCTCTCTTGAAAGCATCCAGAGAAATGGCCTCCACCGCCCTCTGAAGCAGAGAATTCCACAGACTCACAACTGTGTGTGAAAAAGTGTTTCCTTGTCTCCGTTCTAAATGGCTTACCCCTTATTCTTAAACTGTGGCCCCTGGTTCTGGACTCCCCCAACATTGGGAACATGTTTCCTGCCTCTAGCGTGTCCAAACCCTTAATGATCTTGAAAGATACAGCATGGAATCAGGCCCACCGAGTCTGTGTTGACCATCGACCACCCGTACACATTGGTTCTCCCTGACCCCACTTTGTTATCCACTTCCTACACACTAGGGGTCAATATACAGAAGGACATAGTAGAATCAATGGATATGGGGAGAAGGCAGACACGGGTTATTGATTGTGGACGATCAGCCATGATCACAATGAATGGCGGTGCTGACTCGAAGGGCCGAATGGCCTCCTCCTGCACCTATTTTCTATGTTTCTATGACAGTTGACATACAAACCCGCACATCTTTGGGATGTGGGAGGAGAACGTGCAAACTCCACAAACAGACAACACCAGGGGTCATGATCGAACCCAGGTCTCTGGCGCTGCGAGGCAGTAGCTCCACCAACTGTGCCGGTGTGCGTCTCTGAATGATAAATAAAATAGTGCCAAGGGTTTGTAAGGAATAGTAGTAGTCATTCAGCCTATCAAGTCTACTCCGCTATTCAATCATGGCTGATCTAGTCCTCCTAACCCCATTCTCCTTGTTCACCCTTGACCCGTTCCAATCAATAATTTGTCTATCCGCCTTAAAAATATCCATTGACTTGGCCCCCACAGGCCTCTATGGCAATGAGTTCCACAGATTAACTACCCTCTGACTAAAGAAGTTCCTCCTCACCTCCTTTCTAAAAGAGAGCCATATAATTCTGAGGCTGTGACCTCTGGTCCTAGTCTCTCCCACCAGTGCAAACATCCTCTCCACACCCACTCTATGCTTCTCATTATTCTGTAAATTTCAATGAGGTCTCCCCCCTCCACCTTCTAAACTCCAGCGAGTACAGGCCCAGTGCTGTCAAACTCTCATTATATGCTCACCCACTCATTCCCAGAATCATTCTAGTAAACCTCCTCTGGACCCTCTCCAGAGCCAGCACATCCTTCCTCAGCTATGGGGCTCAAATAAGTTAAATTAATTATCTCTGCCTGCAAGTGATCTGTATCCTCCACCTCTCCCCCCGGCGTTCCCTGCATATCCACAGTTTCATCGCATTTCCTCCGCAATTACTCATTCATACTCGGCAACGCAACTTTACTGGATTGAGAAGATGTTTAACAGTCCTAATCCTACAACTCCAGATTGCTAAGTAGCAAGGTGTGCCGGAGTATGTGACCTGATTTATCCTTTTGTCCCAGCTTCACAAACGACCCGGTTGAGAGAGTCAATTGCATGGCTGAATCATTTCTCTGCTGAGTTAATGGAGGAGGAATCTTGTACAAGTCTTTTCTGTCTTTTTTAAGGCAAGATCTCAACATCAGCATCGATAAACAGAAAAAAAATCCAGTCTGCAGTGTTTCAAACCTGTTCAACATTTCTGAACGAGGGTCTTGGCTTGCCTGACCCAGCACCTATTCATTTTCTCCGGAGATGCTGTCTGACCTGCTGAGTTACTCCAGCTTTTTTTTTTTGTGTCTATCTTGGGTTTAAACCAACATCTGCAGTTCCTTCCTACTCATTGGCTTGGTCTGGTAACAGTTCTGCCCAAGACCGCGAGAATTTGCAGAGAGTTGTAGATGTAGCCTACTCCCTCACACAGACCATCGACTCCGTCCACACTTCACGCTGGCTCGGGAAAGCAGCCCACATCATCAAAGACAAATGCGGAGTAATGTTTAAGTTAAGAAACATTTAGGCAGGCACATGGATAGGTCAGGTTGAGGTCAGGATATGGACCAAACACAGGCAGGTGGGACTAGTGTAGATGAGGCATGTTGGTCGGTGTGGGTAAGTTGGGACAATAGACAATAGGTGCAGGAGTAGGCCATTCGGCCCTTCGAGCCAGCACCACCATTCACTGTGATCATGGCTGACCATCCACAATCACTACCCAGTTCCTGCCTTCTCCCAATATCCCTTGATTCCGCTATCTTTAAGAGCTCCATCTAACTCTCTTGTAAGCATCCAGAGAATTGGCCTCCACTGCCTTCTGAGGCAGAGAATTCCACAGATTCACAACTCTCTGGGTGAAAATGTTTTACCTCATCTCCATTCTAAATGGCCTAGCAATTATTCTTAAACTGTGGCCCCTGGTTCTGGACACCCCCAACATCAGGAACATGTTTCCTGCCTCTAGCCTGTCCAATCCCTTAATAATCTTATATGCTTCAATAAGATTGCCTCTCATCCTTCTAAATTCCAGTGTATACAAGCCCAGCCCCTCCATTCTGGGCTTGGGTTTCCACACTGTATCATTATAACTCTAGGACTATGACTTGTCCCAGCCTCATCCCTATTCTGCACTCTGTAACTTCCCCTTTGCTCCTGCTATTGTATTTGAGTTTTAACTGAAGCTATCCATGTATGATATATCTGAGCTGAAGCTTGAAAGCTCGCACCACCAGACTCAGGAACTGCTTCTTCCCCTCTGTTATCAGGCATCTGAACGGCCCATCCATAAGCTGGGTACTGTCCGATTCACCTCTACCTCCATTGCGAACATTGAACATTGAAGCTGGTGCACTACAATGCTGAGAACTATATTCTGCACTCTGCATCTTCCCCTTTGCTCCACCTATTGTACTTGAGTTTGAACTGGTTGTATCATTTTATCTGACCTCTTTGGATAACATGCAAAACAAGGGTTTTCACTGCACCTCGCTAAAACAATAAACTTTAAACCTATACCTAATCTGATGAAGACTACCCAACCAAACTTATTTTTCTCTTTGCAGATGCTGATGGTGATTGTGTATATTGTTAGTGTGCGCAACCTTTACTTTGATTCTCTTGTGTCAAGCTATTTATCACCTGGAGATTAAAGCATGATGCATGATATTTGTTTTAGTGCACTTGTTAATAAGAGGCAAATTAAATGTGGGGAATGAAAACTGTGCTTCACTGATATTTCTGTGTATTTAAGCTCTGAATCGAACTAATTAGAGTCTTGCACAAGACAGAATATCTGATCGAGTATGCTTCCTTATCAGGGGAGAAGATTAAATTGAGGCAGGGCTCCCATGCTTTTGATGTGGAAGTTGCCTCTTACAGATCATAGAATCATAGGGCAGCAGAGCTACTGCTTCACAGCGCCAGAGACCCTGGTTCAATTCTGACTACGGATGCTTGTCTCTAAGGAGTTTTGCATTCTCTCCGTCACCGCGTGGGTTTTCTCCGAGATCTTCGGTTTCCTCCCACACTCCAAAGACGTGCAAGATTGTAGGTTAATTGGCTTGATGCAAATGTAAAATTGTCCCTCGTGCGAGCAGGGTAGTTAGTGTGCTGGTCGGCAGGGACTCGGTGGGCCGAAGGGCCTGTTTCCACGCCGTATCTCTAAATAAACAAAATGGACAGCTAATGATAAGAGGCCTTTTGGCCCATCTAACTGTGATCATCTCTCAGAAACAGCTGCATTGTTAGTTGAATCCCCACGTCCCTACAAATTTCATCTTTCAATTTACGTTCAAAGTTGCTACTGAATGATATCAAACCGTCTTTTTCAGAAGCGCAAACTTAATTATTTTTTTACCTTGTCAAAAACCTTTTAAATCTCTGCCGCTCATAGGAGAACAGCTCCACTTTCCGGTGTCTCCACATAATCACCTTGGTATCTTCCGGGTAAATCTCTTGTTCTACCTCGCAAGGCCGTGACAGTATTCCTCCGAGTGTAGTACACAGATTAGCTGGGGTGTGACCGGTGTTTTATGAGGGCATAACATCTCTCCTTGTCCCCCTTTGATCATTTATTTATTTCCCTCTGTACTCCACAATTTGAGATTTGTAATTAGAAAAAAAAAACACCTGTGGTTAAAGTGCACATTGCCAGATTTTATTAAAAGGCCATTTTTATACATTTTGGTTTAACCATGTATAAATTACAGCAGTGTTTATACATAGTCCCCCCATTTCAGGGCACCATAATGTTTGGGACACAGCAATGTCATGTAAATGAAAGTAGTCATGTTTAGTATTTTGTTGCATATCCTTTGCATGCAATGAGAGCTTGAAGTCTGCGATTCATGGACATCACCAGTTGCCAGTTATTAAAATCTGACAATGTGCACTATAACCACATGTGATTTTTTTTTTTCTATTACAAATCTCAAATTGTGGAGTACAGAGGCAAATAAATAAATGATGGGTCTTTGTCCCAAACATTATAGAGGGCACTGTATCTGCAACATTTAATAGTTTTAGAGTGATGTAAGAGTGAGTGTGGAAACAGGCCTTTTGGCACAACTTGCCCACACCGTCCAACATGTCCCAGCTCCACTAGTCCCACCTACCTGTGTTTGGTCCATATCCCTTCAAACCTGTCCTATCTATCTTACCCTTCTGTTTCTTAAACGTTGGCATAGTCCCTGCCTCAACTGCCTCCTCCGGCAGCTTGTTCCATACACCCACCACTCTTTGTGTGAAAAGGTTTCCCCTCAGATTCCTATTAAATCTTTCACCTTGAACCTGTGCCCTCTGGTCCTTGATTCGCTTACTCTAGGCAAGAGACTCTGCATCTGCCTGATCTAATCCTCTCATTGTTGCATGCAGAAATAAAATGTGCATGCCGAATGAAAAGAGGGGCCAATTAATTTAAATTATAAAATGTAGACACAAGGTTTACCGCAGATGTTGGTTTACAAACAAACCCAACTCAATGGGTCAGGCAGCATCTCTAGAAGATGCGGATAGATGACGTTTTGGGTAAGGTTCTGATAGATGAAATGTGCATGCTAAATGAAAAGAAGGGCCAATTAATTTCTTAAGTAAAATGTAGACACACGGTTTACCTCAGATGCCGGTTTATTTTTTAAAAAAGTGCTGGAGCAATCCAGCGGGTCAGGCAGCATGTCTGGAAGATGTGGATAGGTGCCCTCTCGCCCTCCATACACTGACTCTGGGCATGAGACTCTACCCAGTTTTTGACTCCCTTGGCACAAACTGCAGATCCTAGCCACTGCAAGTGGAACGGACACAGACAGGAGCTAGCTGACCTTACTCGAAGCACCCGCAATCTTACTTGAACGCGAGAGGGGCTTCCTCCACAATCATTCAAACAGTCTGCAGTCGGGCAGGAAATTTGCCAACACAGAACGCATACGACAAAAAGGGATAAAGGGATTAGTCGGGAGCTAACTGTGCATTGGAATTCCGACATAGTAATGTGGATAAAACGAGACGCACCAATAAAGGGGAACCAAGAGGGATTTGTGAAATCCAAGGGCGGCACGGTGGCGCAGCGGTGCCTCACAGCGCTGGAGACCCGTGTTTGATCCCGACTGCGGGTCGCTGTCTGTACCCGCGTTTGTACCTTCTCCTCGTGACCTGCGTGGGTTTTCTCCAAGATCTTTGGTTTCCTCCCACACTCCAAAGACGTGCAGGTTTGTAGGTTAATTGGCTTGGCATAAATGTAAAAATTCTCCCCAGTGTGTGTGGGATAGTGGTAGTGTGCGGGGACCGCTGGTTGGTGTGGGCTGAAGGGCCTGTTTCTTACCAGGACAGTAAGAAGCTTTAATAGTTATAGATTAGATGTTATAAGTAGCAGAACTAAATAAGTATTTCTGCTGGTGACGGGTCTAAATCACAACTTACTGTTGAGAACTAAATGGAGGTGCGAAGGTTTACTGGAATGATGCTAAGCTGATAGTTTGTGGGATGCTAAACTGTTCACTATGCTGCAAATTGACTTGATCTGTTCCCCCTATTAGTAGCTTATCAATGAAATGCTGATCATTTTCCCTTGATAGAACATTATTATAACTAAGAAATGTACAATCTGTGTAAACGCACAATTCTGTACATCTCCACAAATGTGGAAATGTACAATCTGTGTCTGCGGCTTCCATTAACAATGCAGGGAAAGTGAAGTTTAAAGAAAGTGGCAGAATTCCACATCGGACTGATCTGAATTTGAAAGCAAACATTCGATTGACTTTCCATCCGAGTTCTGGAGTACTAACTTTTTGTCTTTGAACCACTGAATTGAATATCCAGGACATTGCGTTTTCCTCTCAGATTGTAACTTTATTGCTAGAAATCTTGCCCCCCCCCAGGCCTCCAGTGCTTCTCAAAGCAGCAGCTGATAGAATCAAAATTCAGCATGTAAAATAGCTTTGGTAGAAGAAAGAGAGAGAAAAGTATAAATCCTTATTTTCACCACGCCTCGTGTTGATCTGCAGAAAAAGGCCTATTGTTTCAGTAAATGTGGCTCTTGGGGTGAACTTTGATTGATCCGCAGTCTTGCGGCAAAGTTCCACGGACATAGTTAAACCTGGTGAAGCAGAGTGACTGTGATTGATGTGCTCGGCCTCTGGTCTCCTATTGTTTGGGGACACAATGGCCGCAGAAGGTTGCCCTCCCGTTACTGTGACCCACGTTTCTTTCAGGAGGCGATTATGGATGGGACGGAGATCGCGGTGTCGCCCCGGAGCCTGCACAGTGAGCTGATGTGCCCCATCTGCCTGGACATGCTGAAGAACACCATGACGACGAAGGAGTGCTTGCATCGCTTCTGCTCCGACTGCATTGTCACCGCACTGCGCAGCGGGTAGGCCCTCTTGTTGCTGGCTAGCAGATATATCGCCCGTGCACATATGGTATGAGGGGTATTCATGCAAATCGGCTCCTTACCTCATTGTCCCAATGCATCTTTGGCAGATTGAAACATATAAGATTGTTAAGGGCTCGGACACACTAGAGGCAGGAACCATGTTCCCGATGTTGGGGGAGTCCACAACCAGGGGCCACACACAGTTTAAGAATAAGGAGTAAGCCATTTAGAACGGAGACGAGGAAAATTTCCGGGATGGCGGGGTTGTCATATGCTGAGAGAATGGAGCGGCTTGGCTTGTACACTCTGGAGTTTAGAAGGATGAGAGGATATCTCATTGAAACATAAGATTGTTAAAGGCTTGGACACGCTAGAGGCAGGAAACATATTCCCGATGTTGGGGGAATCCAGAACCAGGGGCCACAGTTTAAGAATAAGGGGTCAGCAATTTAGAACGGTGGAGGCGGTTTCTCTGGATGCTTTCAAGAGAGAGCTAGATAGGGCTCTTAAAAATAGTGAAGTCATGGGATATGGGGAGAAGGCAGGAACAGGGTACTGATTGGGAATGATCAGCCATGATCACATTGAATGACGGTGCTGGCTCAAAGGGCCAAATGGCCTCCTCCTGCACCTATTGTCTATTGTTGCAAGGCGACAGTTCCAGTTTGACAACGGAGTGGGCCAGGTGATAAATGAATGGGGAGGGTGGCGCAGTGGTAGAGTTCCAGAGATCCGGGTTCGATCCTGACTGCGGGTGCTGTCTGTACGGAGTTTGTACCTTCTTTATTACGGGAGGATCTGAATGTGCAAGTAGGAGACTCTTACTGCAATCTACCGTGCCTTTGGGAGTCTGCTTATAACCATATAACCATATAACAATTACAGCACGGAAACAGGCCCTCTCGGCCCTTCCAGTCCGTGCCGACCATTTGTTTTCCCCTAGTCCCATCTACCTGCACTCAGACCATACCCCTCCATTCCCTTCACATCCATATACCTATCCACTTTACTCTTAAATGTTAAAATCGATCCTGCCTCCACCACTTCTGCTGGAAGCTCATTCCACACAGCCACCACCCTCTGAGTAAAGAAGTTCCCCCTCACGTTACCCCAAAACCTCTGTCCCTTAATTTTCATGTCATGCCCTCTTGTTTGAATCTTCCCTACCCTCAATGGGAAAAACGTATCCACGTCAACTCTGTCTATCCCTTTCATCATTTTAAAGACCTCAATCAAGTCCCCCCTTAACCTTCTGCGCTCCAAAGAATAAAGACCTAACTTGTTCAACCTTTCTCTGTAACATAGTTGCTGGAACCCTGGCAACATTCTAGTAAATCTCCTCTGTACTCTCTCTATTTTGTTGACATCCTTCCTATAACTAGGCGACCAAAATTGTACACCATACTCCAGAATTGGTCTTACCAATGCCTTGTACAATTTTAACATTACTTCCCTACTCCTATATTCAATGCTCTGATTTATAAAGGCCAGCACACCAAAGGCTTTCTTTACCACCCTATCTACATGCGATTCCACCTTCAGGGAACTATGCACAGTTATTCCTAGATCCCTCTGTTCCACAGCATTCCTCAATTCCCTACCATTTACCATGTACTTCCTATTTTGATTTGTCCTGCCAAGATGTAGCACTTCACACTTAACAGCATTAAACTCCATCTGCCATCTTTCAGCCCACTTTTCCAAATGGCCCAAATCTCTCTGTAGACTTTGAAAATCTACTTCATTATCCACAACACCACCTATCTTAGTATCATCTGCATACTTACTTATCCAATTTTCCACCCCATCATCCAGATCATTGATGTACATGACAAACAACAGTGGACCCAACACAGATCGCTGAGGCACACCACTGGTCACCGGCTTCCAACCTGACAAACAGCCATCCACCATTACTCTCTGACATCTCCCATTCAGCCACTGTTGAATCCATCTTGCTACTCCGCCATTAACACCCAAAGATTGAACCTTCTTAACCTACCTTCCATGGGGAACCTTGTCAAAGGCCTTACTGAAATCCATATAGACAACATCCACTGCTTTACCCTCATCAATTTCCCTAGTTACCGCTTCAAAAAATTCAAGAAGGTTTGTCAAACATGACCTTCCAGGCACAAATCCATGTTGACTGTTCCTGATCAGACCCTGTTTATCCAGATGCTTATATATATTATCTCTTGAGTGTCTGAAGTAGGGTCTCGACCCGAAACGTAACCCATTCCTTCTCTCCAGACATGCTGCCTGTCCTGCTGAGTTACTCCAGCAGTTTGTGTCTATCTTGAGTATTGTGCCCATTTTAATTCCCTTTCCATCAGTCTAGCTTAGTTTTGAGAAAGTGTGGAAACAGGCCCCTCATCTACATAAACCGTCAGACTAGTTCTATGTTACCACACTGCCAATATAGTGAGTGTTGCCTGCTGTAAGTTGTTCACCCACTCCTCTGTCCTAGTATTAGTCCGAGAATTATTCAGGGAGTGAGATGGCTTGCTGTTCACGATCATGAGGTCATAAGTGATAGGAGTAGATTAGCCATTCAAGGCTGATCTATCTCTCCCTCCTAACCCCATTCTCCTGCCTTCTCCCAATAACCCCTGACACCCGTACTAATCAAGAATCTATCCATCTCAGCCTGAAAAATATCCACTGACTTGGCCTCCACAGCCTTCTGTGGCAAAGAATTCCACAGATTCACCACCTGCTGACTAAAGACATTTCTCCTCATATCCTTTCTAAAAGAACGTCCTTTAATTCTGAGGCTTTGACCTCTAGTCCTAGACTCTACCACTAGTGGAAACATGCTCTCCAAATCAACTCTACCCAGACATTTCACTATTCTGTATGTTTCAATGAGGTTCCCCCCTCATCCTTCTAAACTCCAGCGAGTACAGGCCCAGTGCTGACTAACGCTCATCATAGGATAACCCACTCATTCCTGGGATCATTCTTGTAAACCTCCTTTGGACCCTCTCCAGAGCCGGCACATCCTTCCTCAGATATGGGGCCCAAAACTGCTCACAATATTCCAAATGGGGCCTGACCAGGGCCTTATGGAGCCTCAGCATTACATTCCAGTTTTTGTATACAAGCCCTCTTGAAATAAATGCTATCATTGAGTTTGCTTTCTTCACGACTGATGCCCGTCTTGACTCTAAGAGTGAACAATGAAAAATTACATAGCGTCTATAACGTAGAGATTTCAAACAAAATATGATTTTTTAAGTTTAGAGATACAACGCAGAAATGGGCCCATCGGCCCACTGAGTCTGCGCTAACAGCGATCCCTGCACACTAACACTATCCTATACACACTAGAGGACACTAATTCTTGAGTATGCCGCTTGTTTTATTTGATCTTATTTACACTAGGGGACAATTTACTATTATACTGAAGCCAATTGACTTACAAACCTACACGTCTTTGGAGTGTGGGAGGAAACCGAAGATCCCGGAGAAAACCCACGCAGGTCAAGAGGAGATCGTGCAAACTCCATACAGACAGCACCTGTAGTCAGGGTCGAACCCGGGTCTTTGGCGCTGTGAGGCAGCAACTCTACTGCTGTGCCACCGTGTCGCCCATGCCTGTGCTACCAAGCCACATGGTGTACTTGGGGAGAGGTCCACAACTTGGTCAAAGGGGCAGGATTTTCTAGAGCATCATATACAAGGAAAGATTTGTTGAATGGAACTTTCAGAGTTTAGGGCCTTGCAGCTGAAGGCTTGTTGCCAACGTTGGATTCACATTTTGTGATGATTGATTGTGTGGCAGAGTAGGCCGGCATGGTGGAACAGAGGTAGAGTTGCTGCCTCATTGACCCAGGTTCGATCCTGACTCCGGGTGCTGTCTGTGTGGGGTTTGTACGTTCTCCCCGTGACCACGTGGGCTTTCTCCGGGTGCTCCAGTTTCCTCCCACACTCCAAAGATGTACAGGTTTGAAGGTTATTTGGCTTCTGTAAAAATTCTAAATTGTCCCTAGTGTTTAGGATAGTGTAAGTGTGCGGGGATCGCTGGTCAGCGCGGACTCGGTGGGCCGAAGGGCCTGTTTCCACGCTGTATCTCTAACGTCTAAAGTAAAATCTAAAGATAGAACTAGTATACAGGCGATCGCTGGTTGGCACGGACTCGGTGGGCTGAAGGGCCTGTTTCCACGCTGTATCTCTAAACTAAACATAAGATCAATGAATAATACTCCAATGAACTAACGAGTCTTTGTTTTTTGTTTTTTTTTAATCAGGAACAAAGAATGCCCCACATGTCGAAAGAAGCTGGTGTCCAAGCGATCGCTGCGGCCGGATCCAAATTTCGACGCGCTGATCTGCAAGATCTATCCGAGCAGGGATGAGTATGAGGCACATCAAGATCGGGTGCTGGCCCGGTTGAGCAGACTCCACAACCCACAGGCCCTCAGCAGCAGTATTGAGGAGGGGTTGAAAATGCAGGCCATGCACAGGTGAGGGAGGCTTGAACTGCATTGCAGTTTCACAATGACCTTTCCCTCCCACAACTGTGGCCATTGTTTGGCTGAACACCTCCGCTCAGTCTGCCTGGACCTCACCCGATCTCCCGGTTGCCAAACACACTTTAACTCCCCTAGATGGGCACAAAAAACGTTGGAATAACTCAGAGGGACAGGCAGCATCTCTGGAGAGAAGGAATGGGTGATGTTTCTGGTCGAGACCTTCAGACTCAGAGTCAGGGGAAAAGAGGACACGTAGATAAGGAAGTGTAAGGTGTGAAACCAGGACAAAGGTGATGAAGATCAAGGAAAATGTAGAATAGATCATTGTTAGCTGGGAGAAGGTGACAACAAAGCAAACTGAGATAAAATGCAGTCGGAGACAGTCAGACTGGTCGGGGAACTGGGAAGGGGGGAGGGATGGAGAGAGAGGGAAAACAAGGGTTACTTGAAGTTCCTACACACTTTAATTCCCATTCCCATTCCTATTCCCACACAGACATTTCTGTCCTTGGTCTCCTCCATTGTCAGAGTGAAGCCAAATGCAAATTGGAGGAACAGCACCTCATATTTCGCTTGGCCAGGGGTATGAATATTAATTTCTCTTTCAGGTAACCCCGGCATTCCCTCTCTCTCCATCCCTCCCCCACCCAAGTCACACTAGCTTCTCGTTCTCACCCAGCACACAGCTAACAATGGTCTGTTTCCTTTATCATTGTTACTTTTTGCATATTTTTCATTCATTGTTCTTTATCTCTCTACATCACCGTCTCTATCTCTAGTTTCCCTTCTCCCTGACTCTCAGTCTGAAGAAGGGTCTCGAGCCGCAACGCCACCCACTCCTTCTCTCCAGAGATGCTGCCCGACCCTGAGTTACTCCAGCATTTTGTGTCTGTCTGTGGTTTAGTTTAGTGCAGAAACAGGCCCTTTGATCCACCGAGTCCGCGCCGACCAACACACCCCGCACATTAACATTATCCTTCATACACTAGGGACAATTTACATTTATACTAAACCAATTAAGCTACAATCCTGCACGTCTTTGAGGTGGAGAGGAAACCGAAGATCACGGAGAAAACACACGCGGTCACGGGGAGAGCGTACAAAACTCTGCACAGACAGCACCCGTAGTTGGGATCGAACCTGGACTTCTGGCGCTGTAAGACAGCAACTCGACCTCTGTGCCACCATGCTGCCCTTAGCTTATTATAGAAACATAGACAATAGGTGCAGGAGTAGGCTATTTGGTCCTTCAAGCCAGCACCGCCTTTCATTATGATCATGGCTGATCATCCAAAATCAGTACCCCATTCCTGCCTTCTCCCCATATCCCTTCATTCTGTTAGCCCAAAGAGCTAACTAACTCTCTCTTGAAAACGTCCAGTGAATTGGCCTCCACTGCTTTCTGTGGCAGAGAATTCCACAGATTCACAACTCTCTGGGTGAAGAAATGTTTCCCCATCTCAGTCTTAAATGGCCTACCCCTTATTCTTAAACTCTGACCCCTGGTTCTGCACTCCCCCAACATGGTGAACATTTTCCTGCATCTAGCCTGTCAAATCACTTAAGAATTTTATATGTTTCTATAAGATCCCCTCTCATCCTTCTAAATTCCAGAGTATCCATTCTTTCATCACATTGGGGGAGTGTTTGCTAGTGCTGGGGGAGTGTTTGCTAGTGCTGTCAGGGAGGATTTAAGCTATTGTGGCAGGGGGATGGGAGCATGAGCAGAGAGACAGAGGGATATAAAATGAGGGTAGAAGCAATAGGTAACAAGGTGAAAAGTAAAAGTGGCAGGCAGAAAAATCCAGGGCAAAAATCAAAAAGGGCCACTTTTCAACATAATTGTATAAGGGGTAAGAGTGTTGTAAAAACAAGCCTGAAGGCTTTGTGTCTCAATGCAAGGAGCATTCATAATAAGGTGGATGAGTTGAATGTGCAGATAGTTATTAATTAATTTGATATAGTTGGGATCACGGCTCCAGGGTGACCAAGGCTGAGAGCTGAACATCCAGGGATATTCAATATTCAGGAGGGATAGACAGAAAGGAAAAGAAGGTGGAGTAGCGTTGCAGGTTAGAGAGGAGATTAACACAATAGAAAGGAAGGACATTAGCTTGGAGGATGTGGAATCGATATGGGTAGAGCTGCGAAACACTAAGGGGCAGAAAACGCTAGTGGGAGTTGTGTACAGGCCACCTAACAGTAGTAGTGGTTGGGGATGGCATCAAACTTGAAATTAGAAATGCATGCAACAAGGGTAAAACAGTTATAATGGGTGACTTCAATCTACATATAGATTGGGTGAATCAAATTGGCAGGGGTGCTGAGGAAGAGGATTTCTTGGAATATATGCAGGATAGTTTTCTAAACCAACATGTAGAGGAACCAACGAGAGAGCAGGCTATTCTAGACTGGGTACTGAGTAATGAGGAAGGGTTAGTTGGCAGTCTTGTTGTGCGTGGCCCCTTGGGCAAGAGTGACCATAATATGGTTGAGTTCTTCATTAGGATGGAGAGTGACATTGTTAATTCAGAAACAAGGGTTCTGAACTTAAAGAAAGGTAACTTTGAGGGTATGAGACATGAATTGGCCAAGATAGACTGGCAAGTGATTCTTAAAGGGTTGACGGTGGATATGCAATGGAAGGCATTTAAAGACTGCATGGATGAACTACAACAATTGTTCATCCCAGTTTGGCAAAATAATAAATCAGGGAAGGTAGTGCATCCGTGGATAACAAGGGAAATCAGGGATAGTATCAAAACTAAAGATGAAGCGTACAAATTAGCCAGAAAAAGCAGCCTACCAGACGACGGAGAAATTCAGAGACCAGCAGAGGAGGACAAAGGGCATAATTAGGAAAGGGAAAATAAATTATGAAAGAAAACTGGCACGGAACATAAAAATGGACTGCAAAGGTTTTTATAGATATGTTTTAAAAGGTTAGTTAAAACAAATGTAGGTTTCTTGCAGTCAGAAACTGGTGAATTGATCATGGGGAACAAGGACATGGCAGACCAATTGAATAACTACTTTGGTTCTGTCTTCACAAAGGAAGAAATAAATAATCTGCCGGAAATAGCTGGGGACCGGGGGTCAAATGAGATGGAGGAACTGAGTGAAATCCAGGTTAGCCGGGAAGTGGTGTTAGGTAAATTGAATGGATTAAAGGCCGATAAATCCCCAGGGCCAGATAGGCTGCATCCCAGAGTACTTAAGGAAATAGCCCCTGAAATAGTGGATGCATTCATGATAATTTTTCAAAACTCTTTAAATTCTGAAGTCGTTCCTGAGGATTGGAGAGTAGCTAATGTAACCCCACTTTTTAAAAAGGGAGGGAGAGAGAAAACTGGGAATTACAGACCAGTTAGTCTAACATCGGTAGTGGGGAAAATGCTAGTCAGTTATTAAAGATGGGATAGCAGCACATTTGGAAAGTGGTGAAATCATTGGACAAAGTTAGCATGGATTTATGAAAGGTAAATCATGTCTGACGAATCTTATAGAATTTGTTGAGGATGTAACTAGAAGAGTGGATAAGGGAGAACCTGTGGATGTGTTATATCTGGACTTGCAGAAGGCTTTCGACAAGGTCCCACATAAGAGATTAGCATACAAACTTAAAGCACATGGTATTGGGGGTTTAGTATTGATGTGGATAGAGAACTGGCTGGCAGACAGGAAACAAAGAGTAGGAGTAAACGGGTCATTTTCAGAATGGCAGGCAGTGACTGGTGGGGTACCGCAAGGCTCAGTGCTGGGACCCCAGCTATTTACAATATATATTAATGATCTGGATGAGGGAATTGAATGCAACATCTCCAACTTTGCGGATGACACGTTAGCTGTGAGAAGGATGCTAGGAGGCTGCAAGGTGACTTGGATAGGTTGGGTGAGTGGGCAAATGCATGGAACATGCAGTATAATGTGGATAAATGTGAGGTTATCTACTTTGGCGGCAAAAACAGGAGGGTAGATTATTATCTGAATATAACCATATATAACCATATAACAATTACAGCACGGAAACAGGCCCTCTCGGCCCTTCCAGTCCGTGCCGACCATTTATTTTTCCCTAGTCCCATCTACCTGCACTCAGACTATACCCCTCCATTCACTTCCCGTCCATATACCTATCCACTTTACTTTTAAATGTTAAAATCGATCCTGCCTCCACCACTTCTGCTGGAAGCTCATTCCACACAGACACCACCCTCTGAGTAAAGAAGTTCCCCCTCACGTTACCCCTAAACTTCTGTCTCTTAATTCTCATGTCATGCCCTCTTGTTTGAATCTTCCCTACCCTCAATGGGAAAAGCTTATCCACGTCAACTCTGTCTATCCCTTTCATCATTTTAAAGACCTCAATCAAGTCCCCCCTTAACCTTCTGCGCTCCAAAGAATAAAGACCTAACTTGTTCAACCTTTCTCTGTAACATAGTTGCTGGAACCCAGGCAACATTCTAGTAAATCTCCTCTGTACTCTCTCTATTTTGTTGACAAAATAGGTGGCCGATTAGGAAAAGGGGAGATGCAACGAGACCTGGGTGTCATGGTACACCAGTCATTGAAAGTAGGCATGCAGGTGTAGCAGGTGTGAAGAAAGCGAATGGTATGTTGGCATTCATAGCAAAAGGATTTGGGTACAAGAGCAGGGAGGTTCTACTGCAGTTGTACAGGGTCTTGGTGAGGCCACAGCTGGAGTATTGCGTACAGTTTTGGTCTCCTAATCTGAGGAAAGACATTCTTGCCATAGAGGGAGTACAGAGAAGGTTCACCAGACTGATTCCTGGGATGGCAGGACTTCCATATGAAGAAAGACTGGATAGACTCGGCTTGTACTCGCTGGAATTTAGGAGATTGAGGGGAGATCTTATAGTGACTTACAAAATTCTTAAGGGGTTGGACAGGCTAGATGCAGGAAGATTGTTCCCGATGTTGGGGAAGTCCAGAACAAGGGGTCACAGTTTAAGGATAAGGGGGATGTCTTTTAGGACCGAGATGAGAAGATCTTTTTTTACACAGAGAGTGGTGAATCTGTGGGATTCTCTGCCACAGAAGGTAGTTGAGGCCAGTTCATTGGCTATATTTAAGAGGGAGTTAGATGTGGCCCTTGTGGCTAAGGGGATCAGGGGGTATGGAGAGAAGGCAGGTACAGGATACTGAGTTGGATGATCAGCCATGATCATATTGAATGGTGTTGCAGGCTCGAAGGGCCGAATGGCCTATTCCTGCAGGAATAGAATCTATGTCAGTCCCGCCGTCCCGGCAATTAACCTGGTGAACCTACACCACTCCCTCAATAGCAAGAATGTCCTTCCTCAAATTAGGAGACCATAACTGCACACAATACTCCAGGTGTGGTCTCACCAGGGCCCTGTACAATTGCAGTAGGACTTCCTTGCTCCTAAACTCAAATCCTCTTGTTATGAAGGGCAACATGCCATTCATCACTGCCTGCTGTACCTGCACGCTTACTTTCAGTGACCGGTGTACAAGGACACCCAGGTCTCGTTGCACCAACTTTTTGCTGAACTGACACCTTTCAGATAATAATCTGCCCTTGTTATTGATTGATTGATTGAAAGATACAGCGTGGAAACAGGCCCTGTGGCCCACATCGACCACCCATGCACACTGATTACCCCACTTTGATATCCACTCCCTACACACTAGGGGGCAATTCCAGAGGACCAATTAGCCTGCAAACCCACACGTCTTTTGGGCTGTGGGAAGAAACTGGAGCACCCGGAGGAAACCCACGTGATCACAGGGAGAACGTGCAAACTCCACACAGAGACAGCACCCTTCAGATTTTAGAGATACAGTGCGGGAAAAGGCTCTTCGGCCCACTGGATCTGCTCCGACCAGCGAGCCAACTATCCGACACACACTTGCGACAATTTACAGAAGCTACATGCTCAGGACAATGTGCAGAAGCCAATTAACCTGCAAACCCGCACGTCTATGGAATGTGGGAGGAAACAAGAGCACTCGGAGAAATCCCATGCAGGTTACGGGGAGAACGTGCAAACTCCACACACTGAGAGCATCTGAGCACAGGATTGAACCCGGTCTCTGGCGCTGTGAGGCAGCGACTCTACCAGCTGCTCCACTGTTGCCAGTAATTGTACCCGAGGACGTGCAAGCCCCGCACACGCAGAGCAGAAGAGGCCGGGGTGTCTGGCGCTGTGTGGCAGTGACGCTACCAGTTGCTCCATGTTTCCCAATAAATCAACAGTGGCGCAGCAGTAGAGTTGCTGCCTTACAGCGAATGCAGCGCCGGACACCCGGGTTCCATCCTGACTATGGGTGCTGTCTGTACGGAGTTTGTACATTCTCCCCGTGACTGTGTGGGTTTTATCCGAGATCATCGGTTTCCTCCCACACTCAAAGACGTGCAGGTTTTTAGGTTAATTGGCTTGGTAAATGTAAAAATTGTCCCTGGTGTGTGTAGGATAGTGTTAATGTGTGGGGATGGCTGGTTGGCGCGGACTCGGTGGGCCAAAGGGCCTGTTTCCGCGCTGTATCTGTAAACAACAAAACCCGAGGATGTGCAATAAGCACACAGATGGCAGAAGAGGTCAGGGTGAGGGCGCCTGGCGGCCGGCCAGGCTGGTTTCTAACCCCCGATCTGCGTTGCTCTTGGCAGGGCCCAGCGGGTGAGGAAGCCGCCACACGAGTCGGACAACACCACGTTCAGCGGCGGCGAGGACAACTGCGACAGCCGCTCGCACGTCAGCAACGTGTCGACCCACAGCAACCAGGAGGCCGGGCCCAGCCGCAAGCGCTCCAAGGCCTCCGACGACTCCTGCCCCGAGCTGGACAACTCGCGGGAGGCTCCCGCCAGCCCCGACGTGGTGGGAGACTCCTGCAGCGAGATTGAGCTGGTCTTCAGGCCCCACCCCGTGCTGGTCGAGAAGGACGAGTACTCCCAAACCAGGTAAGGTACCCAGTCTGAAGGGACCCGACACCAGCCGGCTGGGTTTAGTTTAGCGGAGAGATGGATAGGACAGGTTAGGAGGGATATGGACCAAGCGCAGACAGGTGGGACTAGTGTAGCTGGGGCATGTGTGGGCAAGTTGGGCCGATGGGCCTGTTTCCACACTGTATCACGGAAACAGGCCCTTAAGCCCATCAGGCCAGCGCCGTCCAGAGATCCCCGCGCATTAACACACGCACACGCACACACACACACACACACACACACACGCGCACACGCACACGCACACGCACACGCACACACACACACACACACACACACGCACGCGCACGCGCACGCGCACGCGCACACGCACACGCACACGCACACACACACACACACACACACGCCCCAAACCTGCAGGCGGGGAGACACAAACCTACAAACTCCGGACAGTCCAAAGAAAGGCCACCAACCCATTCCCTCCCTGCCTGACCCGCTCCGTTACTCCAGCACTTTTTGTCTTTTTTTTCCCTAAACCTGCACTTCCTTGTTTCTACACTGGCAATTACTAATTAAACTCCAGTTTCCTCCCATGTCTCAAAGACAAAAGATGGGTCCGGACACCAAAAGTCACCTCCTGGGATGTTGCCTGGCCCGCTGAATTACTGCGACACGTTAGTTTAGATATACAACGCGGAAACAGGCCCTTCAGCCCACAGAGCCCGCACCGACCAGTGATCACCCCGCACACTAACCCCTTCCTACACATACCAGGGACAATTTTTACATTTACACCAACCCACTCAACCTACAAACTTGTATGTCTTTGGAGTGTGGGAGGAAACCTGAACTACTGGAGAAAACCCACGCTGGTCGCGGAACGAACGTACAAACTCAATGCAGGCAAGAACCTGGGTCTCTGGCGCTGTGAGGCAGCAACTCTATTGCTGCGCTGCCGTGTTGCCCTGTGCTGCAAAGTTACAAGTTACTCCAGCACTTTGTGTCTATCCGAGGCACACCAGCATTTGCAATTCCTTGATCCTACACTGAGAATTACTCATGTGGGAGGAACTCCAGTTTCCTCCCTCACACCCCAAAGACCAATGAAGGGTCCCGACCCCAAATGTCACCTCGGTGGATGTGGGAGACGTGAGACGGAAAATCTTACGGCTGCGTCACTGTGCCACCCTTTTACACTTTATAGTTACAGTGTGGAAACAGGCCCTTTGGCCCAGCGAGTCCATGCTGACCAGTGGTCACCCCGTGCACCAGCACTATCTACACACCAGGGACAACTTACAATTTTACCAAAGCAAATTAACTTATAAACCTGCGCGTCCAGTCTTGCTGCCTGACCCGCTGTGTTACTCCTGCATTTTGTGTCACTTTTCCTTCGGGACAATTAACCTTTAGAGAGACAGCGTGGAAATGGGCCCCGAGTCAGTGCCGGCCAGCAATCGCCCCATGCACTAGCATTCTGGATAAACAGGGTCTGATCAGGAACAGTCAACATGGATTTGTGCCTGGAAGGTCATGTTTGACAAACCTTCTTGAGTTTTTTGAAGCGGTAACTAGGGAAATTGATGAGGGTAAAGCAGTGGATGTTGTCTATATGGATTTCAGTAAGGCCTTTGACAAGGTTCCCCATGGAAGGTTGGTTAAGAAGGTTCAATCTTTGGGTGTTAATGGCGGAGTAGCAAGATGGATTCAACAGTGGCTGAATGGGAGATGTCAGAGAGTAATGGTGGATGGCTGTTTGTCAGGTTGGAAGCCGGTGACCAGTGGGGTGCCTCAGGGATCTGTGTTGGGTCCACTGTTGTTTGTCATGTACATCAATGATCTGGATGATGGGGTGGAAAATTGGATAAGTAAGTATGCAGATGATACTAAGATAGGTGGTGTTGTGGATAATGAAGTAGATTTTCAAAGTCCACAGAGAGATTTGGGCCATTTGGAAAAGTGGGCTGAAAGATGGCAGATGGAGTTTAATGCTGATAAGTGTGAAGTGCTACATCTTGGCAGGACAAATCAAAATAGGAAGTACATGGTAAATGGTAGGGAATTGAGGAATGCTGTGGAACAGAGGGATCTAGGAATAGCTGTGCATAGTTCCCTGAAGGTGGAATCACATGTAGATAGGGTGGTAAAGAAAGCCTTTGGTGTACTGGCCTTTATAAATTAGAGCATTGAATATAGGAGTAGGGAAGTAATGTTAAAATTGTACAAGGCATTGGTAAGACCAATTCTGGAGTATGGTGTACAATTTTGGTCGCTAATTATAGGAAGGATGTCAACAAAATAGAGAGAGTACAGAGGAGATTTACTAGAATGTTGCCAGGGTTCCAGCAACTATGTTACAGAGAAAGGTTGAACAAGTTAGGTCTTTATTCTTTGGAGCGCAGAAGGTTAAGGGGGGACTTGATTGAGGTCTTTAAAATGATGAAAGGGATAGACAGAGTTGACGTGGATACGTTTTTCCCATTGAGGGTAGGGAAGATTCAAACAAGAGGGCATGACATGAGAATTAAGGGACAGAGGTTTCGGGGTAACGTGAGGGGGAACTTCTTTACTCAGAGGGTGGTGGCTGTGTGGAATGAGCTTCCAGCAGTAGTGGTGGAGGCAGGATCGATTTTAACATTTAAGAGTAAAGTGGATAGGTATATGGACGTGAAGGGAATGGAGGGGTATGGTCTGAGTGCAGGTAGATGGGACTAGGGGAAAACAAATGGTCGGCACGGACTGGAAGGGCCGAGAGGGCCTGTTTCCGTGCTGTAATTGTTATATGGTTATATGGTTATTCCCACACACTGGGGACAATTTATCAACGGGAGCCAATTAACCTGTACGTCTTTGGAGTGTGGCGGAAACCGGAGCACTTGGATCTACGCGGTCACGGGGAGAACGTACAAACTCCGTACCTAGTCAGGATTGAACCTGGGTCTCTGGAGCTACAAGGCACCAACTCTACCGCTGCGCCATCGTGCCGCCATTTTGTCTATCATTCTATTTATAATTTTTGGATGTATTGCCTCCCTCGCCACCGAGCTGTGAAACCACAATGTGTAATTCTGCATAGACACAGAATGCTGGAGTAACTCAGCGGGACAGGCAGCATCTCTGGAGTGACGTTTCATGGTCGGGATCTTTCTTCAGATTGAGAGTCAGGGGAGAGGGAAAATGAGAGATATAGACGGTGATGTAGAGAGATAAAGAACAATGAATGAAAGATATGCAAAAAGTAACAATGATAAAGGAAACAGCTGTTGGGTGAAAACGAGAAGCTAGTGTGACTTGGGTGGGGGAGGGAGAGAGAGTGGGAATGTCGGGGCTACCTGAAGTGAGAGAAATCAATATTCATACCACTGGGCTGTAAGCTGCCCAAGCGAAATATGCACGCTTACAAGACCTCGTCGTCGCGTTGAGGCGCACGGGTATCGTGTGGGCCGCGCGGGATGGTGGCATGGAGAAGCGCAGAGGGGTATGAAGTTGTATCCCGCGGCGCTCCGGGATTTTGTAGGGAAACTAAATCTTCGCGCGCCTCCGGCATGACGTAGCGCGTACGCGCGCAGGCGTATTGCGGTTCCACGATACCCGTGTACCTCAACGAGACGACCAGGTCACGTAATTAGCGTGCCAAGGACATGTAAGTGGGACAGGGGCTTTACTCTGACAATGGAGGAGGCTGAGAACAGAAAGGTCTGTGTAGGAGTGGGAAGGAGAATTAAAGTGTTTGGTAACCGGGAGATCAGGTAGGTTCTGAAGAAGGGTCTCGACCTGAAACGTCACCCGTTCCTTCCCTTCAGAGATGCTGCCTGACCCGCTGAGTTACTCCAGCTTTTTGTGTCTTATCTTCGGTTTAAACCAGCGCCTGCCGTTCGTTCTTACGCGTGTGCAATTGTGTCTCAGGTACGTGAAGACCACTGCAAATGCCACGGTGGATCACTTGTCCAAGTACCTGGCACTGAGAATCGCCCTGGAGGAGCAGCAGAAGAACATTGGGAACAACGCTGTCACGTTGGAGGAAGTCAGTGAGAAGCAGTACACCATTTACATCACCACCTCAGGGGGCCAGTTCACGGTAGGTGCCACCTTGCTGTGTGTAGTTTAGTCTTAGTTTAGAGATACAGCGCGGTCCCACCCAGTCCGCGCCGACCAGCGATCCCCGCACACGAACACCGTCTTACACACACACACTACAATTAACCTACAAACTTCAGATAGACACAAAATGCTGGAGTAACTCAGCGGGACAGGCAGCATCTCTGGAGACAAGGAATGGGTGACGTTTCGGGTCGAGACCCTTCTTCAGATTTTGGGTAGGGTTTCGACCCGAAACGTCACCCGTTCCTTCTCACCAGAGATGCTGCCCGTCCCTCTCAGTTACTCCAGCATTTTGTGTGTCTCTTTGGTTTAAACCAGCATCTGCAGTTCCTTCCTCCACATTTAACCTACAAACCCATACGTCTTTGGAGTGTGGGAGGAAACCGAAGATCTCGGAGAAAACGGGGAGAACGTGCAAACTCCGTACAGACAGCGCCTGTAGTTGGGATGGAACCCGGGTCTCTGCTGCTGTGAGGCAGCAACTCTACTGCTGTGCCACCGTGCTGCCCGGTGTCTTAACCTGATTTACTCACCTCCCTTGATTGTATTAATTTATAGTGAACCTGAGTTTTTCAGACCTCTTTATTACGGATTTTGGTTATAATGGACTGACCTGCCGCCAGCTGCTTGCCCCGACTCACACCTCCTCTCCCGCTGCAGAGACCTTCGGCTCTGCGTGTCCTTTTATTCCTAGGTTGTGATTCTGGTCCTAGACTCTCCCACTAGTGGAAACATCCTCTCCACATCCACTCTATCCAAACCTTTCACTGCCATGTGCGGCCATCAATTCCACAGATTCACCACCCTCTGGCTACACTCTGGAGCTTCAGGGCAGGATCCTTTCTCGGTTTAAAGGAAAAGCTCGTAGTTATGAATCTTCTGTGTCATTTCATTGAGTCATAGAGTGATACAGTGTGGAAACAGGCCCTTCGGCCCAACTTACCCACACCAGCCAACGTGTCCCAGCTACAGTAGTGCCACCTGCCCGCGTTTGGTCCATATCCCTCCAAACCTGTCCTATCCATGTACCCGTCTAACTGTTTCTTAAACGTTGGGATAGTCCCAGCCTCAACTACCTCCTCTGGCAGCTTGTTCCATTCACCCACACGCGCCACCCCTCAAATTCCTATTATAATCTTTTCCCCTTCACCTTAAACCTATGCCCTCTGGTCCTCGATTCCCCTACTCTGGGCAAGAGACTCTGTGCATCTACCCAATCTATTCCTCTCATGATTGTATACACTTCTATAAGATCTCCCCTCATTCTCCTGCGCTCCAAGGAATAGAGTCTTCGGCTGCCCCAACCTCTCCCTGTAGCTCCCACCCTCTAGTCCTGGCAACATCCTCGTAAATCTTCTCTGAACCCTTTCAAGCTTGACAATATCTTTCCTATAACACGGTGAATATCTTTCCTATAACAGAACTGAACACAATACTCTACAATACGGTCTCACCAACGTCTTATACATCTGCAACATGACCTCCCAAATTCTATCCTCATTCATCTATCTATCTATTTGTTTGTTCATTTACTGGTGGCAGACTCTGAACGGATCGCTGACGCTGGAGCTGGTGAACGAAAAGTACTGGAAGGTCAGCAAGCCCCTCGAGTTGTACTATGCACCCACCAAGGAGCAAAAGTAAAACCGAGCAGCACCAGGACTAAAGACACAATTGCTTATCCGCTTGCTCGCCCCCTTCCATCCACTCGCCGCCGCTGATAGAGGCCGCCGCGGCTTCCGACCGAGGAGCGCAGCTGCCGACGGGATGAGGAGAGACGACGGGCTGTGAGTTGTCCCTTCACGCAAAGGCCCACCCGAGGAACCGACTTCAGTGGGGCAGCGTGAATCTGAACCGTCGCGTAGCGTTGCTTCTCTGTGTGAGAGTGTGTGAGAGAGAGAGTGTGTGTGTGTCTGTGTGGGAGTGTGTGTGTGTGTGTGTCCGTCCCCATCCCGTTCACCACCCTCCCCTTCCCCGGGCCCTCTATGCGACCACGAGTGGGGCCTCCTTACTCCGGTCTGTGCTTGTGTTGTTCTCGGCTGCCCCGTCAGCTGCAGTGTGATGGGGCATTGCACTGTGCCGTGTAGCTCTGTTAGTAGTTGAGAGACTCACTGGTCAACGACCGCTTCTCCTTCTTGTGTGTGGCGTGCACAGCCTAAAGTTGTTGGACAACTTGTTCTATTTGATCTTCCGTTTGTGCACTGTGTCGAGTTGATTGCATTAGTCGAAACAGGGCGGCCACGTGAAGGTTGCAATCTCCCACCCCAACGACCGCTGATGCAAGACTAGGTTCGTGCTGGGTGTTCTCTTTGTCCTTGTCCGGGCAACCATAGGGAGAGGAGTGGAGCGGCTGGCCAGATTAACCAGATAAACATTTGTCTCTCAAGTAATTTATATGTTATGATGTTTGCCGTTTCTTCCCACTGGTATTTCAGCTTGTTCCCATGATCATCCCTTCAGTGGAAATAAAACATGGACACATTGGGTTTGAATAAAGTGCCTTAGCCGCTTGGCCTACATCTTTGGTTCACATTATTCACCTGTAACTATTCTTTGTTGGTAATTTGGGTGAAAGCATACTGTACAATGCAGAAGGGAAGTCAAGGGAGGCACGGTGGCGCAGTGTTAGAGTTGCTGCCTCACAGCGCCAGAGGCCCGGCTTTGATCCTGTCTGTACGGAGTGTGTACCTTCTCCTCGTGACCTGCGTGGGTTCTCTCCGGGCCCTGCGGTTTCCTCCCACACTCCAAACACGTTTGTAGGTTAACTGGCTTCGGTTAAAATTGTAAATGGTGTGTGGTATAGTGTCAGTCTACAAGGAAGAGGACTCTGTGTTTCCGCGCTGTATCTCTAAACTCAGATAAACTAAACTGGAGCTAAATACAAAGTGCTGGAGGAACACTGTGGGTCAGGCAGCATCAGTGGAGAGGAATGGACAGAAAACTACACTGCAAGGGCCAGGAAGCGAGTGGGCAAGATCATCTCTGACCTCTCTCACCCTGGCCACGAATCTTTGAATCACTTCCCTCTGGAAGGCGACTCCGGACTGTCAAAGCTGCCACAGCCAGACATAAAAACAGTTTTTATCCCCTTCTACTCAACAGCCAAAATTCTGTAGCCTCCCTTTGATCTGGTAGTTTGTTGGTTCACATGCTTGATCAATGGTGTTTTATCATTCATTCCTTATATGTCAATACTTGGCCAATAAACGTACTTACTTAAAACGTTGTGGGTCTGAAACATTGCCTATCCATTCCCTCCACAGATGCTGCCTGACTTGTCGAGTTCCTCCAGCACTTTGTATTTTGCTGCAGTTTTTGTTTAGTTTCGCTTAGAGATAGCACGGAAAGAGCACGTTGTGCTTTGCTCATGACTCCAGCATCTGCAGTTCCTTGTGCCTCTCAATGTGCTGGAGAGCTGGTGGGACAGAGGTGCAGCTGCCAAGCACTGATTGAACTGGTTGCGGAGTTGGCCAATGTTGCCTGCACTATCGTCTTTTTGCTCAGCCCCATTACATTGTAAAAGAAAATGTACTTGCATGTCAGTTTTCTTGTCGCACACGTCTGAGATAACAGAGTTCAGAGTTTAGTTTATTGTCACGTGCACCGAGGTACAGTGAAAAGCTTTTGTTGCGTGCTATCCAGTCAGCGGAAAGACAATACATGATTACAGTCGAGCCGTCCACAGTGTACAGATTCATGATGAAGGGAATAATGTGAATAACGTTTAGTGCCAGATAAAGTCCAATCAAAGCTCGTCCGAGGGTCTTCAGTCTAAAATGTGGGTCACAGGCAGACCTGTTTGTAAGTTTGTGCATGTCGGGCTGATTGCATTAGTCGAAACAGGGTGCACCACATGAAGGTTGCAATCTTCCAGCCCAGGGTCTTCAGTGAGGTAGATAGTAGTTCAGGACAGCTCTCTGGTTGTGTTGCCTGATAACAGCTGGGAAGAAACTGTCCCTGAATCTGGAGATGTGCGTTTTCACACTTCTGTATATTTTTAATGTTGCCATTATAAACTAGCTAACTGTTGCACAAGTTTTATATTGTGATGAGAGGAATGACTATTTGTAAATCCAGAAGGAAAAAAAGATGTTGGGCCAGTTTGTTGTTTTAATAAAGAAGAGATTAGTTTGCAGTATTCATTCACCTTTCAAATATCTCTATATTTTCTCAATAGGATTCCGAAGAGGAAAAGCTGGAGAGAAAAAAAGTACCTAATAAGTCAGCACCGCCATTCAATATGGTCATGGCTGATCATCCGCAATCGGTACCCCGTTCCTGCTTTCTCCCCATATCCCCTGATCCGTTAGCCCTAAGAGCTAAATCTAGAGCTCTATTTAGAGTTAGATAGAGCTCTAGGGGCTAGTGGAATCAAGGTTATGGGGAGAAGGCAGGCACAGGTTATTGATAGTGGACGATCAGCCATGATCACAATGAATGGCGGTGCTGGGTAGAAGGGCCGAATGGCCTCCTACTGCACCTATTTTCTATGTTTCTATATTAACTCTCTCTTGAAACCATCCAGTGAATTGGCCTCCACTGCCTTCTGTGGCAGAGAATTCCACAGATTCACAATTCTGTGGGTGAAAAAGTTTGTCCTCATCTCAGTCCTAAATGACCTACGCCATATTCTTAAACTGTGACCCCTGGTTCTGGACTCCCCCAACATTGGGAACATTTTTCCTGCATCTAGCCTGTCCAATCCCTTAAGAATTTTATATGTTTCTATACGATCTCCTCTCATGACCATGGGTGATCCATCCTGGTCGGATGCAAGCCTTGGCGATGTCATATGGAGGACAGGCTGTTGCCCACGCTGACGAGCCCCATCTGCCCGATAATATAATATATTAATGTACTTTTTTTCTCCAGCTTTTTGTTCTCTTCTGAACCCACCAGAGAACGCTCATAGACACAAAAAGCTGGAGTAACTCAGCGGGTCAGGCAGCATCTCTGGAGAGAAGGAACAGGTGACATTTCGACTTTTTTAGAGTCTGAAGTGTTAGTGTGTGGGGATTGCTGGCCAGCGATGGGCCGAGCTGTATCTCTTCTTGCGTATGGCGTGCACAGCCTAAAGTTGTAGGACAACTTGTTCTATTTGATCTTATTTGATTGTGCACGCCAGGTTGATTGCATTCGTCGAAACAGGGCAGACCACGTGAAGGTTGCAATCTCAGACCCCAGCTGTATCTCTAAAGCATCAGTTTTCATCGAGTCATCTACATCCACATACACCCCAGTTTATTGTTGCATGATATCAACACAACAAATGCACAAACCACTTTTAAAACGATCAGAAATTGATACCGAACTGTTGTAGATCTGATTATAAGAAGGAATGGTCCCATTGTGTTGTATGTAACATCAAACACTGTACTACCCAGGAATAAAATATATCTTGGATCAACAAGGTGCCCCATGTATTACCTCTCATTATTGACAATGTAATATGCTTCATCTATGTGTGCGGGCTTTAGGGAAACTTCAGTGCATTATGCTATAGAAATTAAAGATAGACATGAGATGCTGGAGTAACTCAGCGGCTCAGGCAGCATCTCTGGAGAAAATGGATATAAGTGACATTCAGGGTTGATTTTATTCAGCATTTTATCAGGATGCATAAAATGGTTTGGAAACAGCTTCATCCAAGACCGCAAGAAATTGCAGCGACGCAGAATTGTGGGCGCAGCCCAGACCATCACACAAACCGACCTCCCTTCCATTGACTCCATCTACACCTCACGCTGACTCGGCAAGGCCAGCAGCATAATTAAGGACCAGTCTCACCCCGGCCACTCCCTCTTCTCCCCTCTCCCATCGGGCAAAAGGTACAGAAGTGTGAAAACGCACACCTCCAGATCCAGGGACTGTTTCTTCCCAGCTGTTATCAGGCAACTGAACCATCCTACCACAATCAAAGTCAAATGTGGGTCCCTTGAAGGCAGACACGGGTGAAATAATTATGGGCAACAAGGAAATGGCAGAAGAGTTGAATAGGTACTTCGGATCTGTCTTCACTAGGGAGCACACAAACAATCTCCCAGATGTAGAGGGCAGAGGATCTAAGGGGGTAGAGGAACTAAAATAAATTTTCATTAGGTGAGAAATAGTATTGGGTAGGCTAATGGGACTGAAGGATGATAAATCCCCTGGGCCTGATGGTCTGCATCCCAGGGTCCTCAGGGAGATGGCTCTAGAAATAGTGGATGCATTGGTGATCATTTCGCAATGTTCAATAGATTCAGAATCAGTTCCTGTGGATTTGAGGATAGCTAATGTTATCCCACTTTTCAAGAAAGGAGCGAGAGAGAAAACGGAATTACAGACCAGTTAGCCTGACTTTGGTGGTGGGAAAGATGCTGGAGTCAATTATTAAAGAGGTAATAATGGAGCATTAGGATAGCAGTAAAGGATTAGTCCAAGTCAACATGGATTTATGAAAGGGAAATCATGCTTGACTAATCTTCTGGAATTTTTTGAGGATGTGACAAGTAGAATGGATGAAGGGGTGCCAGTGGATGTAGTGTATCTAGACTTTCAGAAAGCCATTGAGAAGGTCCCGCATGGGAGATTGGTGACTAAAATTAGAGCACATGATATTGGGGGTAGGGTGTTACAGAGATGCCAAGTGTCCGGATTCGCCGTATTTTGAAAAATAGGTGTTCCGGCAGACCAGAAGCAAAGAGTAGGGCGGGATCGTTGAACGCGTCCTTTTATGCAGAATGGCATTTTTGGCATTTGTGACTGCGAGTGGAGTGCCGCATGGAGGCTCGGTGTTGGGAAAATGCCGCAATTTTTTTGTTTACCGTATATATAAATGATTTGGAAGAGGGAATTTTGAGGAGCAACCCACTATTTGATTGTTATGCAAGTTTGAAAATGCCCAGGAGCATTGATATGCAACTTTTGAAATTGTCCAGTATGCAACTTTTGGCAACTTTTGATGTGAACTTTTGTGAACATTGAGGATGTTAGGAGGTTGTTGGGGGACCTGGACAGGTTTTGAGTGAAGTGGGCAGGTGCGTGGCAGATGCAGTATTTAATATAGATAAATGTGAGGTTATGATACCACTTTGGCGGCAAAAACAAGGGGCCAGATTATTATCTCAATGGGGTTAGGTTAGGTAAGGGGGAGGTACAGTGAGACCTGGGCGTCCTTGTACACCAGTCACTGAAAGTTGGCGTGCAGGTACAGCAGGCAGTGAAGAAAACTAATGGAATTTTGGCCTTCATAGCAAGAGGATTTCAGTATAGGAGTAAAGAGGTTCTTCTGCAGTTGTATAGGGCTCTGGTGAGACCACATCTGGATATTGTGTACAGTTTTGGTCTCCTAATTTGAGGAAGGACATCCTTGTGATTGAGGCAGTGCAGCGTAGGTTCACGAGATTGATCCCTGGGATGGCGGGACTGTCATATGAGGAAAGGTTGAAAAGACTAGGCTTGTATTCACTGGAGTTTAGAAGGATGAGGGGGGATCTTATAGAAACATATAAAATTATAAAAGGACTGGACAAGCTAGATGCAGGAAAAATGTTCCCAATGTTGGGTCAGTCCAGAACCAGAGGCCACAGCCTTAGAATAGAGGGGAGGTCATTTAAGACTGAGCTGAGAAAAACCTTTTTACCCAGAGAGTTGTGAATTTATGGAATTCCCTGCCACAGAGGGCAGTGGAGGCCAAATCACTGGATGGATTTAAGAGAGAGTTGGATAGAGCTCTAGGGGCTAGTGGAGTCAAAGGATATGGGGAGAAGGCAGGCACGGGTTATTGTTAGCGGACGATCAGCCATGATCATATTGAATGGCGGTGCTGGCTCGAAGGGCCAAATGGCCTCCTCCTGCACCTATTTTCTATGTTTCTATGAGAGCAGTGCTGAACTAGCTACCTCATTGGTGACCCTCGGACTATCATTGATCAGATTTTACTGGCTTTATCTTGCACTAAATGTTATTCCCTTATCATGTATCTGTACACTGTAAATGACTCGATTGTAATCATGTATAGTCTTTCCGCTGACTGGTTAGCACGCAACAAAAGCTTTTCACTGTACCTCAATACATGTGACAATAAAATAAACAGTGACTATAGTTCGGAGACCCTTCTTCGGGCTCAACAATTCTGAAGACATGGAAGCCCCTTCGACCAAACGAATCCACACAGACCATCAAACACTCGAGCATACAAGTTCTAATTTTTCCAAAGATGTAAATATCAAATACTAGTGGGCGTACCTTTCAGGTGAGAGAAATACAGTTAAAAGAAGTTTAAATGCTTGCAACCCAGTGATATTAATGTTGATTTCTCTCATTTCAAGTAACTCTCACTTTCCTTTCTCTCCGTCCTTCCCCTGCGTTAGTTGTCCTGCTAGTTTTATTGTTCATATGCCCACGTTATCACCTCCACAGCCAACAATGGACCATGCTCGGTGCCAGCTCTGGTACGTTCTGTACCTGTTCATACCTCGAGTTTCCCTCCCCTCTGACTCTCAGTCTGAAGAAGGGGCAGAGGTCCTTCTGCAGTTGTACAGAGCCCTAGTGAGACCACACCTGGAGTATTGTGTGCTGTTTTGGTCCCCTAATTTGAGGAAGGACATTCTTGCTATTGAGGGAGTGCAGCGTAGGTTTACAAGGTTAATTCCCGGGTTGGCGGGACTGTCATATGCTGGGAGAATGGGGCAGCTGGGCTTGTATACTCTGGAGTTTAAAAGCATGAGAGGAGATATTATTGAAACATATAAGATTGTTAAGGGCTTGGACACGTTAGAGGCAGAAAACATGTTCCCGAAGTTGGGGGGGTCCAGAACCAGGAGTAAGCCATTTAGAACGGAGACGAGGAAACACTTTTTCACACAGAGAGTTGTGAGTCTATGGAATTCTCTGCCTCCGAGGGCAGTGGAGGCTGGTTCTCTGGATACTTTCAAGAGAGAATAGATAGTGCTCTTAAAGATAGCGGAGCCAGGGGACATGGGGAGAAGGCAGGAATGGGATAATGATTGGGGATTATCAGCCATGATCACATTGAATGGCAGTGTTGGCTCAAAGGGCTGAATGGCCTACACCTGCACCTATTGTCTATTGACCCAAAACGTCACCCATTCCTTCTCTCCAGAAATGCTGCCTGACCCGCTGAGTTACTTCGTGTCCATCTCAAAGGTTAAAGAAGATGCAGGCGGCATTTTCTTTAGTACACGTGGTCATAAGTGACTGGAACGCGATGTCGTGGGTGGGGGTTGAAGCAGATACATTAGTGACATTTAAAAGACTTTTGGAAAGTCCTGTGGATACGGAGCGATGAGGGTTATGTGTAGGCAGATAAGTGATAGTCTTGTCATCATGTTTGGTACAGACATGATGGGCCGAAGGGTCTGTTTTTTGTGCTGTACTGTTCTACATCAGAACAAGGTAGTCTTTTTATATATATATAACATTGTAATGGATGATAAACACAAAAGACTGGAGTAACTCAGCGGGTCAGACAGCATCTCTGGAGAGAAGGAATAGGTGACATTTCGGGTCAAGACCCTTCTTCCGACTTCTTCCCGAGGTGCTGTCCGTTTCGCTGGATTTTTTAGTCTATCTTTGGTTTAAACCAGCATCTGCAGTTCCTTACCTACACATTATATTAGCGTGGATGTGTAGGAAGGAACTGCAGATGCTGGTTTAAACCGAAGATAGACACAAAATGCTGGAGTATCTCAGTGGGACAGGCAGCATCTCTGGAGAGAAGGAATGGGTGACATTTCCAGTCGAGACTCTTCTTCAGACTATTGTCATGGACTGTGGACTATCTAGATTCTGTGTTGGGGACATCAGTAATGGGAGCCGGATTAGGCCATTCGGCCCTTCATCTACTGCACCATTCATTATGGCTGACCTATCTCTCCCTCCTAACCCCATTCTCCTGCCTTAACCTCTGACACCCGTACTAATCAAGAATCTATCTATGTTTAAGAAGGAACTGCAGATGCTGGAAAATCGAGGGTAGACAAAAATGCTGGAGAAACTCAGCGGGTGCAGCAGCATCTATGGAGCGAAGGAAATAGGCAACATTTCGGGCAAAACCCTTCTTCAGCCTATTTCCTTTGTTCCATAGATGCTGCTGCACCCACTGCGTTTTTCCAAGAATCTATCTATCTCTGCTTTACAAAATATCCACTGCCTTGGCCTCCACAGCCTTCTGTGGTAATGAATTCCACAGATTCACCACCCTCTGACTAAAGAAATTACTAATCTCCTTCCTCAACGGAACGTCCTTTAATTCTGAGGCTGTGACCTCTGGTCCTAGACTCTCCCACTAGTGGAAACATCCTCTCCACATCCACTCTATCCAGGCCTTTCACTACTCAGTACGTTTCAATGAGCCTCATCCCAGCAAACTCAACGTTAGCATTTATTTCAAGAGGGCTTGTATACAAAAACAGGGATGTAATGCTGAGGCTCTATAAGGAGCTGGTCAGGCCACATTTGGAATATTGTGAGCAGTTTTGGGCCCCATATCTGAGGAAGGATGTGCTGGATCTGGAGAGGGTCCAGAGGAGGTTTACAAGAATGATCCCAGGAATGAGTAGGTTAACCTATGATGAGCGTTTGTCGGCACTGGGCCTGTACTCGCTGGAGTTTAGAACGATGAGGGGGGACCTCATTGAAACACACAGAATAGTGAAAGGCCTGGATAGAGTGGATGTGGAGAGGAATTAAAGGATGTTATTTTAAGAAGGAGATGAAAAATTTATTTTGTCAGCGGGTAGTGAATCTGTGGAATTCTTTGCCACGAAAGGCTGCAGAGGCCAAGTCTGGATATTTTTAAGGCAGAGATAGATTATTGATTAGTACGGGTGTCAGAGGTTATGGGGAGAAGGCAGGAGAATGGGGTTTAGGAGCGAGAGATAGATCAGCCATGATTGAATGGCAGGGTAAACTAGATGGGCTGAATGGCCTAATTCCACTCATGTGACCTTGTGATCCTCCTAAACCAGCGAATGGAGGCACCACAAGGTGTGAGGTGACATATTACTACTCCCTATCAGTTGTGTGCGGTGGGGCAATTGTGTCACGACACACTAGACATGGAATGTGCCAGGTCAGTCTTGATCTTAACAATCTGGACAACAATCTTTCCCTCAATGTCTGTAAGACAAAGCAATTTGTGAATTTGCGATCCCTGCACACTAACACTATCCAACATACTAGGGAGAATTTTTACATTTTATACCAAGGCAACTGTTGTGAGGCAAATGAAACATTTACACTTCTCGTAATTTACTTAATTTTATTTAAGCTTTAAGCAACTTATTTCTATAATACATAAACTCAGAAACGTCTGGCAAACATGGCTGATTCCGCAGGCCTTTCCTGCCCGAAATACCCTGCACAGGCGCACACTCTAGAAGAGCCCCGCACATGTGCCCACTTCATTCTCCCCTCCTATTTATAAGTTACATAGAAACATAGAATATAGGTGCAGGAGGAGGCCATTCGGCCCTTCGAGCCAGCACCGCCATTCAATGTGATCATGGCTGATCGTCCGCTATCAATATCCCGTGCCTGCCTTCTCCCCATATCCCTTGACTCCATAGCCCCTAGAGCTCTATCTAACTATCTCTTAAATCCATCCAGTGACTTGGCCTCCACTGCCCTCTGTGGCAGGGAATTCCATAAATTCACAACTCTCTGGGTAAAAAAGTTTTTTCTCACCTCAGTCTTAAATGACCTCCCCTCTATTCTAAGACTCTGGCCCCTGGTTCTGGACTCGCCCAACATTGGGAACATTTTTCCTGCATCTAGCTTGTCCAGTCCTTTTATAATTTTATATGTTTCTATAAGATTACCCCTTCATCCTTCTAAACTCCAGTGAATACAAGCCTAATCTTTTCAATCTTTCCTCATATGACAATCCCGCCATCCCAGGGATCAATCTTGTGAACCTACGCTGCACTGCCTCAATCACAAGGATATCCTTCCTCAAATTAGGAGACCCAAACTGTGCACAATACTCCAGATGTGGTCTCACCAGAGTCCTATACAACTGCAGAATTTGAGACGGTCAGGAGGTTTAATACATCTTGATGACCATCACAGCACTGGAGCTTCAGGAGATAATGGCATTTCAATAGCTGGTGGTACATACATTGCTTGGTCATCAACTTCACTCATATTGTTATTTAGATTTACAATTTTAGAATTTCTTATAGAAGTTTCCATAGGAGTGATGGAAGTGCTCGATTAGTGTTATCAAGAAGTGACGGAGCTGAGGGGGAAGACGGACATGGTGCAAGGTCACAAAGTGAGACAGTTGACTGGCGTCCATCCCGATACTTGATAATTGCATAAGAAGGGTTGACATCAGTCAGTTCAACTTCATCAACAAAGGGTCATTCATAACGATGAAGCAACACGGTCCCAGGGCTAGTCAACCATGATGGCAGAGAAATACCACTAGAAGAACGGCGTTTGAAGTTAAAGAACCGCTCATGTGGAGTAGAATTGGTAACAGTTGAAAGTAGAGATCTGATGGAGTGTAATGCATCTGCTAGAACACATTCCCACTGCTGATCTGGTATGTCATTTGACTTTAAAGCCATTTTCACTGCTTTCCAAATGATTCCCTTATACCTCTCAACCTGACCATTTCCAAGATGTGGATATGGTGTTGTTTTACTAGTTGCAATTCCTCTCTTAGAAAGGTAGTCCTTTAAATCTTTTGACATGAATGAGATGCCCCTATCAGAATGTATGTAACTTGGAAATCCACAGAATGAAAACAGTTGATCTGAACATTTGATAACCGTAGCAGCTGACATATTTGGAGAAGGAAAGGCAAATGGGAACCTCGAATATTCATCAACTAAGGCAAGTATATAAACATTTCGAGAGGAGGATGGTAAAGGCCCCTTGAAGTCAATACTCAAACGTTCCATAGGTTGAGTAGCTTTGATCAATCTTCCTTCTTTAGGACGGAAGAACCTTGGTTTTAATTCAGCACAGATTCTACATGAAGCACACATCATCTTCACATCTTCTGTAGAGAAAGGTAAGTTTTTGGAACGAACATAGTGTAACAGACGAGTGACTCCAAGACCTCAGGAGATTGCAGCAAATTGTGGACGCAGCCCAGACCATCACACACAAACCAACATCCTTTCCATTGACTCCATCTACACCTCACGCTGCCTCGGCAAGGCCAGCAGCATCATCAAGGACCCGTCTCACCCCGGACACTCCCTCTTCTCACCTCTCTATTAATAATGATTTGAATAGCTGTGTTCTTGCATACGATTGTTTGATTAAAAGATACAGCATGGAAACAGGCCTCTCGACCCACTGAGTCGACCCACGCCCACCTTCCATCACCCATTCACATATAAGATCTATGCTATCCTACTTTCACATCCACTCCCTACACACTAGGGGGCAATTTACAGAAGCCAATTAACCTACAAACCCGCACGTCTTTGGGATGTGGGAGGAAACCGGAGCACCCGGAGGAAATACACGCGGTCACAGGGAGAAGGTTCAAACTCCACACACACACACACACACAGATTGCGCCTATGGTCAGGATGGAACCCGCTGCTCTGGCGCTGTGAGGAAACAGCTCTACCCGCGGTGCTGTCTGCAGGGTGAAGAGAGAGAAATTATACTTGTATAAATAGTCAGTAAACAGTGTGTGAAACCAGTTGTTAATATAACATCTCATTTTAGTTTAGTTCAGTTTAGAGATACAGCACGGAAACAGGACCTTCAGCCCACCGAGTCCTCGCCGACCAGCGATCCCCGCACACTGACACTACCCTATACACACTAGGGAGAATTTACATTTATACCAAGCCAAATAATAACCTACAACATTTACACCAAGTCAATTAACCCTGCACATCATTGGAGTGTGGGAGGAAACATAGAAACATAGAAAATAGGTGCAGGAAGAGGCCATTCGGCCCTTCACCGCCATTCATTGTGATCATGGCTGATCGTCCCCTATCAATAACCCGCGCCTGCCTTCTCCCCATATCCCTTGACTCCACTAGCCCCTAGAGCTCTATCCAATTCTCTCTTAAATCCATCCAGTGACTTGGCCTCCACTGCCCTCTGTGGCAGGGAATTCCATAAATTCACAACTCCCTGGGTGAAAAAGTTTTTTCTCACCTCAGTCTTAAATGGCCTCCCCTTTATTCTAAGACTGTGGCCCCTGGTTCTGGACTCGCCCAACATTGCGAACATTTTTCCTGCATCTAGCTTGTCCAGCCCTTTTATAATATTATATGTTTCTATAAGATCCCCCCTCATCCTTCTAAACTCCAGTGAATCCAAGCCTAGTCTTTTCAATCTTTCCTCATATGACAGTCCCGCCATCCCAGGGATCAATCTCATGAACTACCTCAATCACAAGGATGTCCTTCCTCAAATTAGGAGACCAAAACTGTACACAATACTCCAGAAAACGGAATACTCCAGGAAATGGAAGATCTCAGGGAAAACCCACGCAGGTCACGGGGAGAACGTACAAACTCCGTACAGACAGCACCCGTAGTCGGGATTGAACCCGGGTCTCTGGCGCTGTGAGGCAGCAACTCTACCTCTGTGCAGTCCATTGCTCTCTCTGCTATTTGCTTTTTTTAAAAAAAACTTGATTTTATTCCTTTCCTCAGTTACCTCTTAAGCTGAGCCTCTCCTGTGAACTTTCTGTTTTAGACCTCAGCAGTTTTTAGCTCCAATTTAATTCTGTAATCGTTAATGGAAACGATTAACGGTAAATTGACTGGCTGTTTAAAACGAACCTGCTACAAATTGTTCAAGGGTCACTGCTCTTTGAATGCGGTTGATTGCACACCACTGTGTAACCATGGCACATGAAGCAAAATTAGGCCATTCAGCCATTCGAGTCTACTCTGTCATCTGACCATGGCTGATCCATGTTTCCCTCTCAACCCCATTCTCTGGCCTTCTCCCCATAACGCTTGACGCCCTTCCCAATCAATCTCCACCTTAAAAATACCCATTGACTTGGACATAGAAACATAGAAAATAGGTGCAGGAGTAGGCCATTCGGCCCTTCGAGCCTGCACCGCCATTCAATATGATCATGGCTGATCATCCAACTCAGTATCCTGTACCTGCCTTCTCTCCATACCCTCTGATCCCTTTAGCCACAAGGGCCACATCTAACTCCCTCTTAAATATGGCCAATGAACTGGCCTCAACTACCTCCTGTGGCAGAGAATTCCACAGATTCACCACTCTATGTGTGAAAAATGATTTTCTCATCTCGGTCCTAAAAGACTTCCCCCTTATCCTTAAACTGTGACCCCTTGTTCTGGACTTCCCCAACATCGGGAACAATCTTCCTGCATCTAGCCTGTCCAACCCCTTAAGAATTTTGTAAGTTGGATGATCAGCCATGATCATATTGATTGGCGGTGCAGGCTCGAAGGGCTGAATGGCCTACTCCTGCACCTATTTTCCATGTTTCTAAGTTTCAAAACCCCAAGGCGTTTCTGCTTCCCCGATTGAATATCAATTTCCTTGAAAGTGGTGTCGCCGGTAGAGAGGGTGGTTGAAATGACTTTTGACACATTGGCCTTCATTAGGGTTGCCAACTTTCTCACTCCCAAATTAGGGACAAAAGTCAAAATATGGGACAAATTCCCCGACGGCAACTCGTTGAGTGACTCGGCCGTGTCTGGGTGAATGATGAGTTGTCCCGGGTGCTGGACTGCACACAAAGCCCAGCCGGCGGGGCCAGCTGAGGGGTTTTGGCCCCGGGGGCCGCGCGCAAAGTCCGGCGCCCCGTCCAACTCATGAACCGATGATCGGCCACGAGAAGGAGGGGTGGTGGTGGTGTCGGCGGTCAGCGAAGGTCCGTAGGTCGGACAGCTGGCCGGGCTGCCGACCGACCGACGGGGCCACGGGCGAGGCGCTGCTGCTGCTGCTGCTGCTGCTGCTGCACTCCATGGGCTGCACTACGTCGGGACGGGTGAGGCGGGGCCGGACGCGGCGCTCCGACCCGACAGTCCCCTCGACCCGAGTCGTAGCAGTCAAATACGGGACAAGGCGGTCCAAACCAATTTAGCCCAATATACGTACGGGATGTCCCGGCTAATACTTTTTTTAAAATTTCAAAATATACTTTATTCGAATGATAAATATATACAATACATTAACTTTGCGGAAAATCCATCCGACATTTTCGGAGGCTGTACAATAGATCAATACAGTTTAGACATTTTCTTTTTCCCAAGTTTCCACGAATCAGTCCCCCACTCATGCCACAATGGCGTGGGATACCTTCCCTTATATTGAGGGGCGTCTCCACAATACTGTACCCCCCATGTCCAGCAGCGGTAGGGCGTTAGACTGTCGCCCTCCCCCACCGAGCCTTGGCGTTGGCTGCACCGAGCTTCAGTGCATCCCAGCTAATACAGGACAGTTGGCAACACTAGTTGGGAGGTCATGTTCCAGTTGTACAAGGCATTGGTGAGGCCACATTTAGAGTATTGTGTTCACCTTTGGTCTGTTACAGAAAGATGTCGTTAAGTTGGAAAGAGTGCAGGGGAGATTTACGAGGATGTTGTCGGGATTCGAGGGCCTGAGGTACAGGGGGAGGTTGAGCAGGTTCGGATGTTATTCCTTGGAGCACAGGAGGATGAGGGGTGATCTTACAGAGGTGTACAAGATGACAAGAAGAATATATAGGGTCAATGCACAGAGTCTTTTACCCAGAATAGGAGAATCGAGAAGCAGAGGACATAGGGTCTCGACCCGAAACGTCGCCTATCTCCTTCGCTCCTTAGATGCTGCTGCACCCGCTGAGTTTCTCCAGCTTTTTGTGTACCATAGGTATAAGGTGAGTTCAGGTTAAGGCCATTCGGCCATTCGTGACTATTCCACTATCTGACGTGGCTGATCTATCTTTCCCTCTCAACCTCATGCTCCTGCCTTCTCCATATAACCTCTGACAGCCCGACTGAGGCGGAAACATTTAATAGAAATCTGAGGGGTATCTTTTTTTCACACAAAGGGTGGTGGGTGTGTGGAACGAGCTGCCGGAGGAGGTAGTTGAGGCTGGGACTATCCCAACATTTAAGAAACATTCCCACAGGTTTAGAGGGATATGGGCCAAACGCAGGGGGGGGGGGGGGGACTAGTGTAAATGGGGCATGTTGACCGGCATGGGCAAGTTGGCCGAAGGGCCTGTTTCCACACTATGATTGAAAAGCCTCTGAAACTGTTTTTGGGCCGAAGTGGTGATCTGTAATGCAACAGCTCCCACTGCTGATGTTAGAGAGAATTACAATCCAACAGCACGCAGAGAAAATGTGGAGGAAGGAACTGCAGATGCTAGAGAGAGACACTGCAGATGCTAAAGAGAGACACAAAGTGCTGGAGTAACTCAGCGCGTCAGGCAGGCAGCATCTCTGGAGAAAAGGAATAGGTGATGTTTTGGGTCTTCAGATCAGCTCGGCCCGAAACGTCGCCTATCGCCTTCGCTCCATAGATGCTGCTGCACCCGCTGAGTTTCTCCAGCATTTCGTGTACCCCTTCTTCAGACCGAGAGTCAGGGGGAGAGAGAGACTAGAGGTGTGAAGAGGTACCGGACAAATGAGAGCCAGCACCAATGGCCAGAGAGCCCACAATGGTCCATTGTTGGCTGTGGAGGTGATAATGTGGGGATATGAACAGTAAAGCCAGCAGGACGACTAAGGTGGGGGAGGGATGGAGAGAGAGGGAAAGCAAGGGTTACCTGAGGTTAGAGAAGTCAATGTTCATACCGCTGGGGCGTGAGCTGCCCAAGCGTAATATGAGGTGCTGCTCCTCCAATTTGCGCTGGGCCTCACTCCGACCCCACTCGCACTCCGCTGGGCGGCACGGTGGCGCAGGGGCCTTACAGCGCCAGAGACCCGGGTTCCATCCCGACCTCAATGCTTGTCTTCGATAGAAGCAACATGCTGGAGCAACTCAGCGGGACAGGCAGCATCACTGGACAGAAGGAATGCGTGGTGTTTCTGGACGAGACCCTTCCTCAGACTGAGGGTCAGTCTGTCTGATCCCCATGACAGGAGCACACTCCTGATAATAAAGGGTTAAGTTACCCAACTGGGTTCAGACTCCTACATGGTAAGACCTTGTTTACTCTTGTGGTTTGATTCTGGCTGTGATCCAGTGCTTAGTTCACAGCAGTTCAACGCTGTTCTTGTTGGGGGTGTCTCTGTGCCTCCCTCTCCCCTGGCTCTCAGTCAAAAGAAGGGTCTTGACCCAAAAAGCCATTCTATAAAATCTCTTCTTCATTTGAATCGGTTGTCAAATTTAACGAAACTGGGCCCACATCAGTTACTAGTAACTCGGGGAACGATTTAAGACACAGAAACATAGAAACATAGAAAACAGGAGGAGGCCATTCGGCCCTTCGAGCCAGCACCGCCATTAACTGTCATCATGGCTGATTGTCCCCAATCAATAACCCGTGCCTGCCTTCTCCCCATATCCCTTGATTCCACTAGCCCCTAGAGCTCTCTAACTCTCTTTTAAATCCATCCAGTGACTTGGCCTCCACTGCCCTCTGTGGCAGGGAATTCCACAAATTCACAACTCTCTGGGCAAAAACGTTTTTTTCTCATCTCAGTTTTAATTGGCCTCCCCTTTATTCTTAGACTGTGGCCCCTGGTTCTGGACTCCCCCAAAATTGGGAACATTTTTCCTGCATCTAGATTGTCCAGTCCTTTTATAATTGTATACATTTCTGTAAGATCCCCCTCATCCTTCTAAATTCCAGTGAATACAAGCCCAGCCGCTCCATTCTTTCTGCATATGACAGTCCCGCCATCCCGGGAATTAGCCTTGTAAACCTAAGCTGCGCTCCCTCAATAGCAAGAATGTCCTTCCTCAAATTAGGGGACCAAAACTGCACACAATACTCCAGGTGTGGTCTCACCAGGGCCCTGCACAACTGCTGAAGGACCTCTTCAATCCTATACTCACTGTATTACCATTAGAATTTTATTAGAGGCAGGTCAGGGTTTCAATATAATAAAATAAAAGCAAAGAATATTTTTGTAATTAACAAATTCCTTTTTTTTGTTTTACAATTCAACCAGGTTGGTTATTAAATTCAGATCACGATTTATACAATAACTAGGCATGGGATTGAACCGGGGTCTCTGCCGGGGTGAGGCAGCAACTCTACCGCTGTGCCCTAGAGATTGAGAGGGATTTTCCACACATAGAGAGATGGATGTCTGGAATGAGTGCCAGAGTTGGCGGTGGAGTCGCAGAGTCCTAGAGTGATACAGTGCGGAAACAGGCCCTTTGGCCCAACGTGCCCACACCTAGTCCCACCTGCTCGCGTTTGGTCCATATCCCTCCAAACCTGTCCTATCCACATACCTGTCTAATTGTTTCTTAAACGTTGGGATAGTCCCAGCCTCAACTACCTCCTCTGGCAGCTTGTTCCATACACCCACCACCCTTTGTTTGAAAAGGTTTCTCCTCAGATTCCTTTTCCCCTTCACCTTGACCCTATGTCCTCCAGTCCTCGATTCCCCTACTCTGGGCAAGAGACTCTCTGCATCTACCCGATCTATTCCTCTCATGATTTTATACATCTCTATAAGATCACCCCTCATCCTCCTGCGCTCCAAGGAATAGAGACCCAGCCTGCTCAACCTCACACACTCTAGTCCTGGCAACATCCAAATCTTTTCTGCACCCTTTCAAGTTTGACAATATCTTTCCTATAACATGGTGCTCAGAACAGAACACAATATTGTAAATGGGGTCTCACCAACGTCTTATACAACTGCAACATGACCTCCCAACTTCTATATTCAATGCTCTGACTGGTGAAGGCCAAAGTGCCAAAAGCCTTTTTGACCACCTGATCGACCTGTGACTCGACCTTCAATGAACCACGCACCTGTACTCCTGGATCCCTCTGCTCTACAACACTACCCAGAGGTCCACCGTTCACTGTGTAGGTCCTGCCCTTGTTCGACGTCCCAAAATGCAACACCTCACCATTCTCTGTATTAAATTCCATCAACCATTCCTCCTCCCACCTGGCCAATCGATCCAGATCCTGGAATTTTTCACAACAATCTTCACTGTCTGCAAAACCACTAAATTTTGTATCATCAGCAAACTTGCTAATCTTGCCCTGTGTGTTGTCATCCAAATCATTGATGTAGCTGACAAACTGTAACGGGCCCAGCACCAAACCCTGAAGCACACCACTAGTTTCAGGCACACTTATAAGGTTCACAAGGCGCTTGGACAGATAGTTGGATAGGAATGTCGTAGAGGGATACAAGCCTAACGCGGGAGTAAGATGGGATTAATGCATAATCTGCTGAGTCACTCACCCACCCCAACAGCAGGCAGCTGAGAGCCCTGGAACAATACCATCAAAGATCCTTACAAAAGATTCTGAGGATCAGCTGGTAGGAGAAATACCAACATCAGCGTTTTGGAGGAAGCCAAAAATAGGTTTCCGTTTAAAAAATCGGTAATTTTTTAGTCGAAGCCGGTTGCCGGAGGTTGCAGGTAGTGGAAGGTAAGACCTTTTTTTCACCCAGTTTTATTCCACCAGTGAGGTCTTACCTTCCACTGCCTGCAACCTCCGGCAACTTCCTTCAACTAGCATCGCAACCGGCTTCGGCTAAAAAATCACCGATTTTTATAACGGAAACCTATTTTTGGTCGCGGCCGGTTTTGAATTTTTTGAAATAATCACTGGAACATAGCAGAAGCAGAAACCACTTTTGATCATTAGGGAGACTGACAAAAACCTCCGGGAACCGCACGGAAACCTTGGGTGGGGGCGCAAAGTCTCCCGAGGTTTCCGTTCAGGTCTCCTCAGTGGGACAGGGGCATAAGTTTCACTCTTCACATCCCTTTTGCTATCACCTTTTCCACAGCCAACTACGAACCATTGTGGGCTCCGCCTTTCTTGGCTCAGCTCTGATTTGTTCTGTACCTTTACATACCTCTCGTTTCCCTCTCCCCTGACTCTCAGTCCGAAGGAGGATCTCGACCCGAAACGTCGCCCATTCCTTCTCTCCAGAGATGCTGCCTGTCCCGCTGAGTTACTCCAGCATTTTGCATCTACCTTTATAGTATTAACGCAGATGGATGTAATGGTTGGCTTGGAGGAGGTGGGCCAACAGGGTCAGTTTATGGTCTGTACAATTCAAGGTGTAAAAATATGAGAGGCATAGATAGGGTAGACAGGCAGAACCTTTTTCCCTGGGTGTAAATGTCAAATACGAGGGGGCAAAGCGTATTATTTGTCCGATGTACCGAGGTACAGTGGAATTTCTTTTTGTATACGGTTCAGAACAAATATCACAATACATAAGTACTTATGGGCCTGTCCCACTTAGGCGGCTTTTTAGGCGACTGCAGGAGACTATGCGGTCGCCACATGTTCGCGGGTGGTTGCCGGGGAGCCGCCTTCACGGTTGTGAAGAGTTCCCGCATTCTGGGAACTAGTCGCGGCCTCATTCTGGTCGCCGTGAATTTTTCAACATGTTGAAAAATTAGCCACCATGGAGCGTAGCGAGAATTCTCGTGCCGTAGGTGGGTCGCCAGGAGGTCCTAGCGGGCTACCAGGAGGTCGAAGGTTCTCGGAGGTTCTCGTAGGTTGTAGCCGGTGCTGACCGGTGAATTTCATTGGCTCATTGGGAAAAAAAACGTAAGCAGTAGTTTTCCGCCGAGCTTCACAGCCGTGTATCTCTGGCTTCTTGAAAATTGTCTCCATTCGTTCTCCCTCCTTCTCCCCCCGTCTCCCCCCCTCTACCCCCTCTTTTAAAGACTTACCGTACACTGTGCTATAGCCGTCTTAATAACAGCGCCAACCTTCCTGTTCATCGCGTTGTGTGTCTGTGTCACCTTGGCTTTGCACCGTGTGAATTTCACTCAGACAGCGCTCCCCCCGCTTGCGCTGAACCCTGCCTGCATAACGGGCTGGTGAAGGAAGCCTGAAAAACAGGCCCATTACAGTAGATACATATTAAATAAGCATCTCAGATACAATACAAGTAAATTGTACACTAGGGCCCTAGTGAGACCACACCTGGAGTATTGTGTGCTGTTTTGGTCCCCTAATTTGAGGAAGGACACTCTTGCTATTGAGGGAGTGCAGCGTAGGATCACCAGGTGAATTCCCGGGATGGCGGGACTGTCATGTAACAAAAGAATGGGGCGACTGGGCTTATATTCGCTGGAATTTAGAAGAATGAGAGGGGATCTTATATAAAATTCTTAAGGGATTTGACACTCTAGATGCAGGGAAAATGTTCCTGATGTTGGGGGAGTCCCGAACCATTTTCACCCAGAGATTTGTGAATCTGTGGGGTTCTCTGCCACAGAAGGCAGTGGAGGCCAATTCACTGGATGTATTCAAGAGATAGTTAGATTTAGCTCTTAGGACTAACGGAATCAAGGGATATGGGGAGAAGGCAGGAACGGGGAACTGATTCTTGCGCATGGCCTGCACAGCCTAAAGTTGTAGGACAACTTGTTCTATTCGATCTTATTTGTGCACGCCAGGTTGATTGCATTCGTCGAAACAGTGAAGGTTGCAATTTCCCACCCCAAATGGGGTACTGATTCTTGATGACAAGCCATGATCATATTGAATGGCGGTGCAGGCTCGAAGGGCTGAACGGCCTACTCCTGCACCCATTTTCCATGTTTCTATGTTTCTAAGTCGCACAGATACAGTAGAAACATAGAAACATAGAAAATAGGTGCAGGAGTAGGCCGTTCGGCCCTTCGAATGCTATGAATGCTAACATACCTGGAATGACTCATCGGGACAGGCAGCATCTCTGGAGAGAAGGAACGGGTGACGTTTCAGGTCGAGACCCTTCTTCAGATTGAGAGTCAGGGGAGAGGGAAACGAGAGATATAGACGGTGATGTGGAGAGATAAAGAACAATGAATGAGAGAAATGCAAAAAGTGACAATGATAAAGGAAACAGGCCGTTGTTAGCTGTTTGTTGGGTGAGAACGAGAAGCTGGTGCGACTTGGGTGGGGGAGGGATGGAGAGAGAGGGAATGTCGGGGTTACTTGAAGTTAGAGAAATCAATATTCTTACTGTGCCGGAAAGAACTGCAGATGCTGGTTTAAATCGAAGATAGACACAAAATGCTGGAGTAACCCAGCAGGACAGGCAGCGTCTCTGGAGAGAAGGAATGGGTGACGTTTCGGGTCGAAGCCCTTCGTCAGACTGGTCTGAAAAATGGTCGCGATCCGAAATGTCACCTGTTCCTTTTCTCCAGAGAAGTGTGGGAGGAACCTGAAGATCTTGGAGAAAACCACGCATGTCACGGGGAGAACGTGCAAACTCCAGACAGACAAGCATTGTAGTCAGGATTGAACCCGGGTCTCTGGCGCCGTTTAGTTTTGTTTAGTTAAATTTAATTTAGTTAAGTTCAGTGAAACAGCGAGGAAACAGGCCCTTCAGCCCACCGGGTCCGTGCCGACCAGCGACCCCCGCACACTAACACTATCCTACACACACTAGGGACAATATTTTACATTTATACCAAGCCAATTAGCCTACAAACCTGTATGTCTTTGGAGTGTGGGAGGAAACCGAAGATCTTGGAGAAAACCCAGCAGGTCACGGGGAGAACGTACAAACTCCGTACAGACAGCGCCCGTAGTCAGGATCGAACCTGGGTCTCCGGCGCTGCTTGCGCTTTAAGCAGCAACTCTACCGCTGCGCCACCGTGGCCGCCAGTGTTGGCAAGTAAATTCCTCGTTCAAAGTAACATTAGCAACTTTGCAGATGACACAAAGCTGGGTGACAGTGTGAACTGTGAGGAGGATGCAGTGAGGATGCAGGGTGACTTGGACAGGTTGCGGGAGTGGGCAGATGCATGGCAGATGTAGTTTAATGTTGATAAATGTGCGGTTATACACTTTGGTGACAAAACAGGAAGGCAGATTATTATCTGAATGGTGTCATGTTGTGAAAAGGGGAAGTACAATGAGATCTGGGGGTCCTTGTTCATCAGTCACTGAAAGTAAGCATGCAGGTACAGCAGGCAGTGAAGAAAGCTAATGGCATGTTGGCCTTCACAACAAGAGGAGTTGAGTATAGGAGCAAAGAGGTCCTTCTGCAGTTGTACAGGGCCCTAGTGAGACCACACCTGGAGTATTGTGTGCAGTTTTGGTCTCCAAATTTGAGGAAGGACATTCTTGCTATTGAGGGAGTGCAGCGTAGGTTCACAAGGTTAATTCCCAGGTTGGCGGGACTGTCATATGTTGATAGAAATGAGCGGGTGGACTTGTATACACTGAAATTTAGAAGGATGAGAGGGGATCTTATTGAAACATATGATTATTAAGGGATTGGACACGCTAGAGGCAGGAAACATGTTCGCGATGTTGGGGGAGTTAAACCAGGGGCCACAGTTAAACCAGGGGCCACAGTTTAAGAATTAGGGGTAGGCCATTTAGAACGGAGATGAGGAAAAACCTTTTCACCCAGAGAATTGTGAATCTGTGGAATTCTCTGCCTCAGAGGGCGGTGGAGGCCAATTCTCTGGATGCTTTCAAGAGACTTAGATAGGGCTCTTAAAGATAGCGGAGTCAAGGGATATGGTGAGAAAGGGGTACTGAATGTGGGTGATCAGCTATGATCACAGCGAATGGCGATGCTGGCTCGAAGGGCCGAATGGCCTCCTGTGTCTATTGTCTTTCGTATTGGCCTCAGTGCACCTTCACATACATTGTCGGGAATCCATTCATACCTCACCCATCCAGAAGCACAATGTGCCACTGAGAAAACAGTCCCTTGTAGAGCTAGTCACACTCGAATGGTGTTTGTTTGTCTTATCACCTGTAATATAGAACAAGAACTTTTTCCACGATTAAGTGAAAAACAAACATTTTTTAGCAAACTATTAAAAAACGGCCTTTGTTTAAGGCTGTGAAATGTCCCAAGGTGTTTTTGCAGAAATGACTATCAAACAAAATCTTGACACCAAGCCACTTGCCGTAAAGTGATATTCAGATGGAAAGCTGAAAGGTTGTTCTTGGAGGGAGAACAATGAAGAAGGCTCTCGACCCGAAACGTCACCCATTCCTTCTCTCCAGAGATGCTGCCCGTCCCGCTGAGATCACTCCAGCATTTTGTGTCTATCTTCTATGAGGATAGATTCAAATGATTCAGATTTGATCAGTATGGGTGTCAGAGGTTATGGGGAGAAGGCAGGAAAATGGGGTTAGGAGGGAGGGGGAGATCAGCCATGATTGAATGGTGGAGAAGACTTGAATGGCCTCATCACTTATCACTTGCAGCAGAGGCAGAGGAGAGAGGTTGGAGGGTAAGGGTGTGTCCAGTGGAGGTGGGGTGCAGAGGCTTTGTAGCCAGTTCCACCGCAAGGCTCCTGAGGGAAGTAGGAGTCAGAGGGCAGGCACAAAGGAGGCAATAAAAGAACTTGCCAATGCCACTGAACGGAGCAGTCACTGGCCGTGGCTGCCCCGTGACCATCTAGAAGCTAGAAATAAGACACACACCCATAGAAACATAGAAACATATAAATTAGGTACAGGAGCAGGCCATTCGGCCCTTCGAGCCTGCACCGCCATTCAATATGATCATGGCTGATCATCCAACTCAGTATCCTGTACCTGCCTTCTCTCCATACCCCCTGATCCCTTTAGCCACAAGGGCCACATCTAACTCCCTCTTAAATATGGCCAATGAACTGGCCTCAACTACCTTCTGTGGCAGAGAATTCCACAGATTCACCACTCTCTGTGTGAAAAACGATTTTCTCATCTCGGTCCTAAAAGGCTTCCCCCTTATCCTTAAACTGTGACCCCTTGTCCTGGACTTCCCCAACATCGGGAACAATCTTCCTGCATCTAGCCTGTCCAACCCCTTAAGAATTTTGTAAGTCTCTATGAGATCACCCCTCAATCTTCTAAATTCCAGCGAGTACAAGCCGAGTCTATCCAGTCTTTCTTCATATGGAAGTCGTGCCATCCCAGGAATCAGTCTGGTGAACCTTCTCTGTACTCCCTCTATGGCAAGAATGTCTTTCCTCAGATTAGGAGACCAAAACTGTACGCAATACTCCAGGTGTGGCCTCACCAAGACCCTGTACAACTGCAGTAGAACCTCCCTGCTCTTGTACTCAAATCCTTTTGCTATGAATGCCAACATAGGTCTGATCAACCTGCAGTGGGCCTGCCTCGACTGAGGGTGTCTTGTAATAAAAGGCCGAAACACCCAGTGACGTTGATGTACACAACTGAAGATGTGTCTGATTGGTAGCAAAATTCACCTAGTGGTCATACCCAAGAATGTCAATTGTAGTGAAAACCCTGAGGGATTGAAACATCCAGTCCTACTAATCAATCTGACCTTATGAACTTCAACTTGTTCCCAAAGGTCATAATTGCAAATAAGACGGGCAAAGTACCTTCAGCACCGTAACAGGTTCCAAAGATGGAGAAGGTGGCGACAAGATGGCAGAATAGCAAACTCTTCCTCGATAGACACAGAATGCTGGAGTAACTCAGCGGGACAGGCAGCATCTCTGGAGAGAAGGAATGGGTGACGTTTCGGGTCGAGACCCTTCTTCAGACTGAGAGTCAGGGGAGAGAGAAACAAGAGATATAGACGGTGATGTGGAGAGATAAAGAACAATGAATGAAAGATATGCAAAAAGTAACGATGATAAAGGATGCAGGCCATTGTTAGCTGTTTGCTGGGTGAGAACGAGAAGCTGGTGCGACTTGGGTGGGTGGGGAATGGAGAGAGAGGGAATGCCGGGGCTACCTGGAGTGAGAGAAATCAATATTTATACCACTGGGCTGTAAGCTGCCCAAGCAAAATATGACATGCTGTTCCTCCAATTTGTGTTTATCCTCACTACTCACTCTGACAATGGAGGAGACATGTCCTTCAATGTTTTCAGGACATCACAGCTTGGCTTAGGACCAGTTCGGCCGAAGACTACAAGAAAATGCAGAGTGTTGTGGACGTAGCCCAGTCCATCACATGGACCAGACTCCCCACCATCGACTCCATCCATGCTGTCTCTGAAAAGCGGCCTTGCTCGGGACTGACTTTGAGCCCCACCGCGGGGCTGTAGACTTACCATCGGAGCCGATTCCTTGCCTGGGATCGACGCTCCAACCCCGGCCTGCGGACTTTAACATCAAAGAGCTCGCAGTCTCGGGTTGAGACCCACGTCAGGAAGCTCCAAAAGCCGCACGACGTTCGACCAGCCCCGACCTGGGTCAGATCGGCCGGGGCGGGGGAGATGAGATCCCCCCCCTCCCCGATGCAGGAGCTTGATCGCCCCGACGAGGAGGCCCGCTGCCAGCTACGGGAGTAAGATCGTCCCGTCAACGGAAGGTTAGAGGCCCCCAATCAGTACCCCGGTCCTGCCTTCTCCCCATATCAGAAGGCAGGCCATATCAGAAGGCGTCCCACATAAGAGATTAGTATACAAACTTAAAGCATACGGTATTAGGGGTTCAGTATTGATGTGGATAGAGAACTGGCTGGCAAACAGGAAGCAAAGAGTAGGAGTAAACGGGTCCTTTTCACAATGGCAGGCAGTGACTAGTGGGGTACCGCAGGGCTCAGTGCTGGGGACCCCAGCTATTTACAATATATATTAATGATCTGGATGAGGGAATTGAAGGCAATATCTCCAAGTTTGCGGATGACACTAAGCTGGGGGGCAGTGTTCGCTGTGAGGAGGATGCTAGGAGACTGCAAGGTGGCTTGGATAGGCTGGTGTGAGTGGGCAAATGTTTGGCAGATGCAGTATAATGTGGATAAATGTGAGGTTATCCACTTTGGTGGCAAAAACAGGAAAGCAGACTATTATTTAAATGGTGGCCGATTAGGAAAAAGGGGAGATGCAGCGCGACCTGGGTGTCATGGTACACCAGTCATTGAAAGTAGGCATGCAGGTGCAGCAGGCAGTGAAAAAAGCGAATGGTATGTTAGCTTTCATAGCAAAAGGATTTGAGTACAGGAGCAGGGAGGTTCTACTTCAGTTGTACAGGGTCTTGGTGAGACCACACCTGGAGTATTGCGTACAGTTTTGGTCTCCAAATCTGAGGAAGGACATTATTGCCATAGAGGGAGTGCAGAGAAGGTTCACCAGACTGATTCCTGGGATGTCAGGACTGTCTTATGAAGAAAGACTGGATAGACTCGGTTTATACTCTCTGGAATTTAGGAGATTGAGAGGGGATCTTATAGAAACTTACAAAATTCTTAAGGGGTTGGACAGGCTAGATGCAGGAAGATTGTTTCCCGATGTTGGGGAAGTCCAGGACAAGGGGTCACAGCTTAAGGATAAGGGGGAAATCCTTTAAGACCGAGATGAGAAAGACTTTTTTCACACAGAGAGTGGTGAGTCTCTGGAACTCTCTGCCACAGAGGGTAGTTGAGGCCAGTTCATTGGCTATATTTAAGAGTGAGTTGGATGTGGCCCTTGTGGCTAAGGGGATCAGAGGGTATGGAGAGAAGGCAGGTACGGGATACTGAGTTGGATGATCAGCCATGATCATATTGAATGGCGGTGCAGGCTCGAAGGGCTGAATGGCCTACTCCTGCACCTAATTTCTATGTTTCTATGTTTCTATATCCCCTGACTCCGCTATTTTTAAGAGCCCTATCTAGCTCTCTCTTGAAAGCATCCAGAGAACCGGCCTCCACCGCCCTCCAGAGGCAGAGAATTCCACACTCACCACTCTCTGTGAGAAAAAGTGTTTCCTCGTCTCCGTTCTAAATGGCTTACTCCTTATTCTTAATCTGTGGCACCTGGTTCTGGACTCCCCCAACATCGGGACCATGTTTCCTGCATCTAGCGTGTCCAACCCTTAACAATCTTACATGTTTCAATGAGATTTTTAAAATTATTTTTTTATTTTTATTTTTAATTTTTTTTAATTTTTTATATATTCTGTACATTCAAGAGCTGCTTTATGTTTGTATATCATCACCTTGCTGAGTAAATTCAAAGTTAGATAACCATATAAACCATATAACAATTACAGCACGGAAACAGGCCCTCTCGGCCCTTCCAGTCCGTGCCGACCATTTGTTTTCCCCTAGTCCCATCTACCTGCACTCAGACCATACCCCTCCATTCCGTTCACGTCCATATACCTATCCACTTTACTCTTAAATGTTAAAATCGATCCTGCCTCCACCACTTCTGCTGGAAGCTCATTCCACACAGCCACCACCCTCTGAGTAAAGAAGTTCCCCCTCACGTTACCCCGAAACCTCTGTCCCTTAATTTCATGTCATGCCCTCTTGTTTGAATCTTCCCTACCTCAATGGGAAAAAACGTATCCACGTCAACTCTGTCTATCCCTTTCATCATTTTAAAGACCTCAATCAAGTCCCCCCATAACCTTCTGCGCTCCAAAGAATAAAGACCTAACTTGTTCAACCTTTCTCTGTAACATAGTTGCTGGAACCCTGGCAACATTCTAGTAAATCTCCTCTGTACTCTCTCTATTTTGTTGACATCCTTCCTATAACTAGGCGACCAAAATTGTACACCATACTCCAGAATTGGTCTTACCAATGCCTTGTACAATTTTAACATTACTTCCCTACTCCTATATTCAATGCTCTGATTTATAAAGGCCAGCACACCAAAGGGTTTCTTTACCACCCTATCTACATGCGATTCCACCTTCAGGGAACTATGCAACTATCCTAGATCCCTCTGTTCCACAGCATTCCTCAATTCCCTACCATTTACCATGTAGTCCTATTTTGATTTGTCCTGCCAAGATGTAGCACTTCACACTTAACAGCATTAAACTCCATCTGCCATCTTTCAGCCCACTTTTCCAAATGGCCCAAATCTCTCTGTAGACTTTGAAAATCTACTTCATTATCCACAACACCACCTATCTTAGTATCATCTGCATACTTACTTATCCAATTTTCCACCCCATCATCCAGATCATTGATGTACATGACAAACAACAGTGGACCCAACACAGATCCCTGAGGCACCCCACTGGTCACCGGCTTCCAACCTGACAAACAGCCATCCACCATTACTCTCTGACATCTCCCATTCAGTCACTGTTGAAATCCATCTTGCTACTCCGCCATTAACACCCAAAGATTGAACCTTCTTAACCAACCTTCCATGGGGAACCTTGTCAAAGGCCTTACTGAAATCCATATAGACAACATCCACTGCTTTACCCTCATCAATTTCCTAGTTACCGCTTCAAAAAATTCAAGAAGGTTTGTCAAACATGACCTTCCAGGCACAAATCCATGTTGACTGTTCCTGATCAGACCCTGTTTATCCAGATGCTTATATATATTATCTCTAAGTATCCTTTCCATTAATTTGCCCACCACTGACGTCAAACTAATAGGTCTATAATTGCTAGGTTTATTCTTTGAACCCTTTTTAAACAATGGAACAACATGCGCAGTACGCCAATCCTCCGGCACTATTCCCGTTTCTAATGACATTTGAAATATTTCTGTCATAGCTCCTGCTATTTCTACACTAACTTCCCTCAATGTCCTAGGGAATATCCTGTCAGGACCTGGAGACTTATCCACTTTTATATTTTTTCAAAAGTGTCAGTACTTCCTCCTCTTTGAATCTCATAGTTTCCACAGCTACTCTACTTTTTCCCCTTAACTCACCGAGTTCAATATCCTTCTCCTTGGTGAATACCGAAGAAAATAAATTGTTCAATATCTCCCCCATCTCTTTTGGCTCTGCAGATAGCTGTCCATTCTGGTTCTCTAATGGTCCAATTTTTATCCCTCGTTATCCTTTTGCTATTAATATAGCTGTAGAAAACCCTTTGGGTTTACTTTCACCTTTCTTGCCAAAGCAACCTCATATCTTCTTTTAGCCTTCCTAATTTCTTTCTTAAGATTCTTTTTACATTCTTTATACTCCTCTAGCACCCTCATTTACTCCATGCCTCCTATAATTATTGTAGATATCTCTCTTTTTTTTCGAAACAAGTGTCCAATTTCCCTTGAAAACCATGGCTCTTTCAATTTTTACTATTTCCTTTCAACCTAACAGGGACATAAAGATTCTGTACTCTTACAATTTCCCCTTTAAATGTCCTCCATTTCTCTTCTACATCCTTCCCATGAAACAAAGTGTCCCAATTCACTCCTTTAAAATCCTTACGCATTCCCTCAAAGTTGGCCTTTCTCCAATCAAAAATCTCACCCTAGGTCCAGTTCTGACTCTCCATAATTATATTGAAACTAATGGTATTGTGATCACTGGTCCCGAAGTGCTCACCAACGCATACCTCCGTCACCTGACCTGCCTCATTTCCTAACAGGAGGTCCAGCACTGCCCCTTATCTGGTCGATACCTCTATGTACTGCTGCAAAAAACTATCCTGCACACATTTTACAAACTCCAAACCATCCATCCCATTTACAGAATGTGTTTCTGTAAATGAGAGATCCCCTCTCATCCTTCTAAACTCCAGAGTGTACAAGCCCAGTTGCTCCATTCTCTCAGCATATGGCAGTCCTGCCATCCTGGGAATTAACCTTGTAAACCTACGCTGCACTCCCTCAATGGCAAGAATGTCCTTCCTCAAATTAGGGGACTAAAACTGCACACAATACTCCAGGTGCGGTCTCACTAGGGCTCTGTACAACTGCAGAAGGACCTCTTTGCTCTTATATTCGATTTCTCTTGTTATAAAGGCAAGTCTGTGTTCTGTGTTCCATATTCTTTGTTCTGTGACATACCTCGCTCGAAGGATCCAAGGTTCTACGAAGGGGACCATTAACACCAGCGTGGGTGAGAACTTGTGCGGATACAGTGGCTGTGTGGGACTTGGGCGACCTCAGGGAGGTGGAGATACATGGCCGTGGCTCGGCATAGAGTCCAGAAGCCAAACTTGTGACCGAGTGTTTCCTTTCATCAATTGGGTCCCACATTTCCGATTTTCTGAAAGCCTTTGAGAAGGTGCCACACGTGAGGCTGCTAAGGACGATGAGAGCCCACGGTATCAAGGGGCAGATACTAGCACGGACGGCAGGTTGGCTGGATGGCAGAAGACGAAGAGTGGCAATAAAGGGGGCTTTTTCAGGTTGGCTGCCAGTGACTAGCGGAGTTCCGCAGGGGTCGGTGCTGGGGCCGCTACTCTTCACCTTGTATATTAATGATTTGGACGAGGGGATTGAAGGCTTTGTGGATGATTCAAAAATAGGTGGAGGGGCAGGTAGTGTAGAGAAAGCAGAAGAACTTGGACAGGTTGGGAGAGTGGGCAGAGAAGTGGCAGATGGAATATAATGTAGCGAAGTGCGGAGGCATGCATTTTGGTAGAAGGAATAAAGGCATAAACTAGTTTCTAAATGGGGAGAGAATCCAGAAATCGGAGGTGCAAAGGGACTTGGGAGTGCTGGTGCAGGATTCCCACAACGTTAAGCTGCAAGTGGAATCAGTAGCAATCGAAACCAAACCCATGCTAGCATTTATTTCAAGAGGGCTTGTATGCAAAAACAGGATGTAATGCTGAGGCTCTATAAGATGCTGGTCAGGCCGCATTTGGAATATTGTGAGCAGTTTTGGGCCCCACATCTGAGGAAGGATGTGCTGGCTCTGGAGAGGGTCCAGAGGAGGTTTACAAGAATGATCCCAGGAATGAGTGGGTTAACCTATGATGAGCGTTTGTCGGCACTGGGCCTGTACTCACTGGATTTTAGAAGGATGAGGGGAGGACCTCGTTGAAACTTACTGAACAATGAAAGGCCTGGATAGAGTGGATGTAGAGAGGATGTTTCCACTAGTGGGAGAGTCTAGGACCAGAGGTCATGGGCTCAGAATTAAAGTACGTTCCTTTCAGAAGGAGGTGAGGAGGAATTTCTTTAGTCAGAGGGCGGTGAATCTGTGGGATTCATTGCCACAGATGGCTGCGGACGCCACAAGTCAGTGGATATTTTTAAGGCAGAGACAGATAGATTCTTGATTAGTACGGGTGTCAGGGGTTATGGAGAGGACCATGGGGTTAGGAGGGAGAGATATATCGGCCATGATTGAATGGCGGAGTAGAGTTGATGGGCCGAATGGCCTAATTCTGCTCCTATCACTTTTGACCTTTTGACCTTTTGACATTATGACATGATCTACTTCGGCAAGAAGAGGGGTGGGATTGGCAGTCATGGAAAGGCCAGGAATATTAGATTAATCTTGCCCTTCGTTTCAGCCGCTCGTTCTAATGCCGCCGGACGCTAGACCACAAATGACGATCTCAGCTTTTTAGTGGCCGGTGGCGTTGAGATGAGAGGTGGGCGGAACAGATATCAATGTTCATCCCACTGGGGTGTGAGCTGCCCAAGCGAAATATGTGGTGCTGTTCCTCCAATTAGCGCTGGGGCTCACTCTGACAGTGGAGGAGGCCCAGGACAGAAAGGTCAGTGTGGGAATGGGAGGGGGAGTTGAAGTGTTTGGCAACCGGGAGATCAGGTAGACCCAGGCAAAGGTGTTCAACGGAGGAACAGCACCTCATATCTCGCTTGGGCAGCTTACACCCCAGCGGTATGAACATTGACTTCTCTAACTTCAAGTAACCCTTGCTTTCCCTCTCTCTCCATCCCACCCCAACCTTGTTCTCCACTAGTTTCACCGTCCTCCTGATTAAATATTGCTGATTGTACACCTCGTTGTCACCTTGCCCTCAGCTAACAATGAACCTTTCTACATTTCGGTAACAGCATCTGCTTTGATCTGTCGTTTTCACACCTTGCCCTCCCATATCTCTAGATTCCCCCTCCCTTGACTCTCACTCTGACGAAGGGTCTCGACCCAAAACCACCCATTCCTTCTATCCAGAGATGCTGCCTGTCCCGCTGAGTTACTCCAGCATTCTGTCCCGCTGAGTTACTCCAGCATTCTGTCCCGCTGAGTTACTCCAGCATCTTCGGTGTAAACCAGCATCTACAGTTCCTTCCTCCACAGATGGTTGGTAGTGTCAAATTTCACTGACTGACCGACCGACCTGGCAGACAGACAGACAGACCGACATGGGATGAGCGTTTGACAGCACTGGGCCTGTACTGGCTGGAGTTTAGAAGGATGAGGGGGTACCTCATTGAAACTTACAGAATAGTGAAAGGCCCGGATAGAGTGGATGTGGAGAGGATGTTTCCACCAGTGGGAGAGTCCAGGACCAGAGGTCACAGCCCCAGTATTAAAGGACGTTCCTTTTGGAAGGAGATGAGGAGGAATTTCTTTAGTCAGAGGGTGGTGAATCTGTGGAATTCATTGCCACAGACGGCTGTGGAGGCCACAAGTCAGTGGGTATTTTTAAAGTGGAGATTGACAAATTCGTGATGAGGACGGGTGTCAGGGGTTATGGGGGGACGAGTGGCGTGGTGCCGGAGACTCACAGCGCCAGAGACCCGGGTTCGATCCTGACTACGGGTGCTGTCTGCACAGAGCTTGCACATTCGCCCTGTGACCCGCGGGGGTTTTCTCCGGCTGCTCCGGTCTCCTCCCACACTCCAAAGATGTGCAGGTGTGTAGGCTAATTGACAAGGGGGGGGGGGGATCGCTGGTCAGTGCGGACTCGATGGGCCGAAGGGCCTGTTCCCGTGCTGTATCTCTAAACCAAACTTATAGGTTGTGATCAGGTGACACAGCGGGTAGAGCTGCTGCCGCACAGCGCCAGAGACCCGGGTTTGTGTGCGTGTGTGTGTGTGTCTGTGTGTGTGTGTTACGCTCTCCGTGTGTGTGTGTGTGTGTGCGTGTGTGTGTGTGTCTGTGTGTGTGTGTTACGCTCTCCCTGTGTCCTGCGTGGAGCTCAAGTCAAGTGAGTTTATCGTCGTATGTCCCAGTTAGGACAATGAAATTCTTGCTTTGCTTCAGCACAACAGAGTATAGTAGTCATAAATACAGATCAGATCAGTGTGTCCATATACCGTAGAATATATATATATATACGCACGCATCAGTAAACAGATAAAGTGCAATAGAAACAGAAAATAGGTGCAGGAGCAGGCCATTTGGCCCTTCGAGCCTGCACCGCCATTCAATATGATCATGGCTGATCATCCAACTCAGTATCCTGTACCTGCCTTCTCTCCATACCCCCTGATCCCTTTAGCCACAAGGGCCACATCTAACTCCCTCTTAAATATAGCCAATGAACTGGCCTCAACTACCTTCTGTGGCAGTGAATTCCACAAATTCACCACTATCTGTGTGAAACATGTTTTTCTCATCTCGGTCCTAAAAGACTTCCCCCTTAAATTGTGACCCCGTGTTCTGGACTTCCCCAATATCGGGAACAATCTTCCTGCATCTAGCCTGTCCAACCCCTTAAGAATTTTGTAAGTTTCTATAAGATCCCCCCTCAGTCTTCTAAATTCTAAATAGGTTGTTATAGCTCATAGTTTGTTTGAAGTTGTGTTTAATAGTCTGATGGTGGTGGGGTTTCCTCCCACACTCCAAAGACATACAAGTTTGTAGGATAATTGGGTTTGGTATAAATGTAAATTGTTCCCAGTGTGTGCGCGATCTATCTATTTATTTAAGAAGGAACTGCAGATGCTGGAACAATCGAAGGTAGACAAAAATGCTGGAGTAATTCTGCGAGTGAGGCAGCATCTATAGAGCGAAGGAATAGGTGACGTTTCGGGTCGAGACCCTTCCCCAGACATTCCTCAGACCAGATCTGAAGAAGGGTCTCGACCCGAAACGTCACCCATTCCTTCGCTCAGCTACAGGGAGAGGTTGGTGCAGGCGCAGGCTTTTCTTCCTTGAAGTGCTGGAGGAAGAGGGGTGACCTTATAGTGTATAGAATCATGAGGGGCATAGATAGGGCATAAGTAGACAGTCTTTTAAGCATGGTAGGTGAATTAGGAACCTGAAGACATAAGTTGAAGGTGACAGGGGAAAATTTAATAAGAATCTGAGGGGTAACCTCTTCACACAAAGAGTGGTAGGTGTATGGAACGAGCTGCCAGAGGAGGTAGTTGAGGCAGGTACTGTCGCAACATAGAAACATAGAAAACAGGTGCAGGAGTAGGCCATTCAGCCCTTCGAGCCAGCACCGCCATTCAATATGATCATGGCTGATTGTGAAAAATCAGTACCTTGTTCCTGGTTTTGTCCCATGTCCCTTGATTCCGTTAGTCGTAAGAACTTACTCTCTATATCTTGTATCTTACTCTCTTTGGAAAACATCCAGTGAATTGGCCTCCACTGCCTTCTGTGGCAGAGAATTCCACAGATTCACAACTCTCTGGGTGAAAATGTTTTTCCTCATCTTAGTCCTAAAGGGCCTACACCTTATTCTTAAACTGTGATCCCTGGTTCTGGACTCCCCCAACATCGGGAACATTTCATCTGCATCTAGCTTGTCCACCGTCCCTTAAGAATCTTATATGTTTCCATTAGATCCCCCTCCATCCTTCTAAATTCCCGTGACTATAAGCCCAGTTAAATCCCAGTGAACATAAGCCCAGTATAAATTCCAATGAATATGTGATAGAGTCATAGAGTGATACAGTGTGGAAACAGGCCCTTTGGCCCAACCTGCCCACACCGGCCAACACGTCCCAGCTACACTAGTCACACCTGCCTGCGTTTAAGCCCAGTGTAAATTCCAGTGAATATAAGCCCAGTCGATCCATTCTTTTTTTTGGTTTAAACATAAAAAATGTATTAGGATAGGAAAGGTTTAAAGGCATAAGGAGCAAACATGGATTGATGGAACTAGCTTAGATGGGATATCTTGGATAGCATTGATGAGCTGGGCCGAAGGGCCACTTTACGTGCTGTATGACTCCATGCCTCTCCGATGGTTCTTATTGTTAGTTTCAACGATGAAAGTTCGATTCTGATCTCTGACTCTGTCTGTGTGGAGTTTCCACGTTTTCCCCGTGACCTGCGTGGGTTTCCTCCGGGTGCTCCAGTTTCCTCCCACACCCCAAAGACGTGTGGGCTGGTGGAATAACTCTGCAAGGTTAATCTGGCGTGTAGGTGAGTGATAGAATATGGTGGAAGCTGATGGTAGTAGAGGTGGCACGGTGGCGCAGCGGTAGAGTTGCTGCCTCACAGCGCCAGAGACCCGGGTTCGATCCCGACTACAGGTGCTGTCGGTACGGAGTTTGTACGTTCTCCCCGTGACCCGCGTGTGTTTTCTCCGGGATCTCCGGTTTCCTCCCACACTCCAAACAGGTTTGTAGGTGAATTGGCTTGATGTAAATGTAAATTGTCCCTAGTGTGTGTAGGATAGTGTAATGCCCCTGTCCCACTTTAGGAAACCCGAACGGAATCCTCTGGAGACTTTGCGCCCCACCCAAGGTTTCCGTGCTGTTCCCGGAGGTTTTTGTCCTTCAACTAGCATCGCAACCGGCTTCGACTAAAAAATTACCGATCTTTAAAATGGAACCCACTTTCGACCATTAGGGAGACTGACAAAAACCTCCGGCAACCTCCGGGAACCGCACGGAAACCTTGGGTGGGGCGCAAAGTCTCCATAGGTTTCCGTTCGGGTTTCCTAAGTGGGACAGGGGCATTAGTGTGCGGGGATCGCTGGTCAGCGCGGACACAGTGGGCTGAAGGGCCTGTTTCTGCACTGCATCTCTACTCTAAACTATACTGAACTTAAGTCAACTAAACTAAACAGTCCCGGTAAATGGTTTGGCATTGTGTAGCGAGATATGAGAGACTGCAGATGCTGGAATCTGGAGCAAAACACAAAATGGTGGGAGAACACTCAGGCAGCATCTGTGTAGGGAGATGGACTGTTGACCATCCATCTGGAGGAAGGGTCCCGTCCTGAGACCTCGTCTGCCCATTTCCCTCCACAGATGCTGCCTGACCCGCTGAGTTCCTCCAGCACTTTTGTTGGTTAAAATGTGATATCCTTGCAGATTGATGTAACGGCACGGTGGAGGTGGTGCAGCGGTAGAGTTGCTGCCTCGCAGCGCCAGAGACCTCGGGTTCCATCCCGACTACCGGCGCTGTCTGTGCGGAGTTTGCACGTTTCTCCCCGTGACCTGCGTGGGTTTTCTCAGAGATCTTTGGTTTCCCCCCACTCTCCAAAGACGCGCAGGTTTGTAGGCCGATTGGCTTCATTATATTGTAAATTGTACCCGATGTGTGCAGGATATTGCTAGTGTGCGGGGGTCGATGGTCTGCCGGGGTCGATGGGCTGAAGGGCCTGTTTCCATGCTTGTGTATCTGAAGTCTAAAGTTAAGTCAAGTCAAGTCACATTTATTTATATAGCACATTTAAAAAACAACTCTCGTTGGCCAAAGTGCTTTACATTGGTATAAGAATAGTATAACAAACAACAGTGGTTCATAGATTAAATACAAACATCACTACATACATATAGCCCTCGCTCAGAGGACGTCAAGAAAGCCTTGGGGAGTACAGATTGGTTTTTAGTCTCGACTTAAAGGAGTAGATGGAGGGGGCAGTTCTGATGGGAGGGGGATGCTGTTCCACAGTCCAGGAGCTGCAACCGCAAAGGCGCGGTCGGTCGCCCCTGAGCTTATGCCTAGACCGCGGGATGTTCAGTAACCCCAAGTCGGCTGATCTGAGGGACCTGGAGGTGGAGTGGTGGGTAATGCCGCTGTCCCGGAGGTTCCTGGAGTTTCCTGGAGGTTTTTGTCAGTCTCCCTAATGGTCGAAAGTGGTTTACGTTTTAAAAATCGGTAATTGTTTAGTCGAAGCCGGTTGCGATGCTAGTTGAAGGTGGTTGCCAGAGGACAAACACCTCCGGGAACCGCACGGAAACCTTGGGTGGGGGCGCAAAGTCTCCAGAGGTTTCCGTTCAGGTTTCCTAAGTGGGACGGGGGCAGCAGACTTTTAATGTAGGTGGGGGCAAGCCCATTGAGGGCTTTGTTGACATGCAGGAGGAAGGTTGAAGTTAATCACATTTTTGTGGTTTTGGCAGGGTGGTCTGGAAGAAAAGGAGTTTTCCATGAATGGGAAGTCACTCCAGGAGGAGTTGCAGGGAGGAAGTGAAACAAAGATCATTCGGCCCACCATGTTGTGCTGACCCATCGAAGGAGCTGGCCACGATTTCCCTGTAGACTTTCCAATCTCTTCTGATCAAGTGCGTACCCAATACTCTTTTGAAAGTCACCGTTAAATACGTTTCCACGCAGGTCACGGGAAGAACGTGCAGACTCCGTACAGACAGCACCCGTGGCTAGGATTGAACCCGGATCTCTGGTGCTGTGAGGCAGCAGCTCTACCGCTGTGTCACCATAGAAACATAGACAATAGGTGCAGGAGGAGGCCATTCGGCCCTTCGAGCCAGCACCGCCATTCATTGTGATCATGGCTGATCGTCCGCTATCAATAACCCGTGCCTGCCTTCTCCCCATATCCCTTGATTCCACTAGCCCCTAGAGCTCTATCCAACTCTCTCTCAAATCCATCCAGTGATTTGACCTCCACTGCCCTCTGTGGCAGGGAATTCCATAAATTCACAACTCTGGGTAAAAAAAGTTTTTTCTGACCTCCCCTTTATTCTAAGACTGTGGCCCCTGGTTCTGGACTTGCCCAACATTGGGAACATTTTTCCTGCATCTAGCTTGTCCAGTCCTTTTATAATTTTATATATTTCTATAAGATCCACCTCATCCTTCTAAACTCCAGTGAATACAAGCCACCCTGTTTCATGTATGGTCTGAGTGCAGGTAGATGGGACTAGGGGAATATAAATGGTCGGCACGGACTGGAAGGGCCAAGAGGGCCTGTTTCCGTGCTGTAATTGTTATATGGTTATGTAATATCTTTTTTAATGTTGCTGTTATACCTGCATCACCTACCTCGACTGGCAGCTCGTTCCATACGCATAAACGTGCTGTGGGAAAACGTTGGCCTTCAGGTTCCTATTAAATTTCCCCCTTCTTTCATTATAAAGACCCTGTCCCACCTGCATGCGATTGCATGCGTCTAGCGCGACCTAACGTGGTCGCTTGAGCCGTTCGGCCTCGCGGGGCCGGTCCCACTTCGATCGCTGTGGCGTATGGAGTTGTGCGGGGCTGGTCCCGACATCGCGCGGGGCTCCGAAAAACTGACCATGTTCAAAAATCCCGAGCTGCAACGGCCTGTCGGCCCGCAGGCGCATTGAGGACGTACGCAGCGTCTCGAAGACATACGCAGCGTCTGGATGGCGTACACCTAGCGCGTGGCGTTGCGCGATGACGTCACCGCCCAACGGCGTGCCGTTGCGTGATGACGTCACCGCCCGACGCCGTGCGACGTCCAAATTCAGTCGGCCCGCCTCCTGCCCAGCTGATTGGTGAGTATGATGTCGGGACCAGCTCCATACGGCTCCGCGGTTGGAATTGGGACCGGCCCCGCGAGGCCGTGCGCCTCAAGCGGCCACGTTTGGTCGCGCTCGCCGCATGCTGGCGCGACAGGCCCTTAAGACTTGATTGCTTCATGTTTTGTCTTTCTGCTGATTGGTTGGCACACAACACAAGCTTTTCACTGTACCTCGGTACATGTGACAATAAACTGAACAAAACTATGTTTTAGTGTTCTTAGTTTTTAGTTTAGTTTAGAGATACAGCGATAAAACAGGCCCTTCGGCCCACCGGGTCCGCGCCGACCGGCGATCCCCGCACACTAACACTATCCTACACCCACTAGGGACAGTTTTTACATTTACACCAAGCCAATTGACCTGCATATCCGCACATCTTTCATGTGTGGGAGGAAACCGAAGATCCCGGGAAAAAGCCCACGCAGGTCACGGGGAGAACATACAAACTCCGTACAGACAGCACCCGTAGCCAGGATCGAACCCGGGTCTCCGGCGCTGCATTCGCTGGAAGGCAGCAACTCTACCGCTGCGCCACCGTGACTGGTGGCTCTTGATTCCTCTCGCCTGGGTAAAAAGAAGGGTCTCGACCCGAAACGTTCCCCATTCCTTCCCTCCAGAGATGCTGCCTGTCCCGCTGAGGTACTCCAGCTCTTTGTGTCTATCTTTGGTTTAAACCAGCGTCCGCAGTTCCTTCCTACACATTTTGTCCACCTCCGCTGCCAACTTCAGGGAACATTACTCCTGGATTCCTCTGCTCTACAACTCTCCCCATTCACAGTGAAAGTCCTTCCCTGCTTTGATTTGTAGATTGTCACCATTGCACCATATTTGAGGCCCTCTTCTCCTTTGCCCAAAAATGTACGGTGAGATGTTGTCTTATATTGTTAGTTAGTTTAGTTTATTGCCCCTTACACCGATGTACAGTGAAAAGTCTTTGTTGCGTGCTAACCAGTCAGCGGAAAGACAATACATCACTACAATTGATCCGTCCACAGTCTACATATACAGGATAAAGGGAATAACGTTTAGTGCATTCTGCAGTTGTACAGGGCCCTGGTGAGACCACATCTGGAGTATTGTGTACAGTTTTGGTCTCCTAATTTGAGGAAGGACATCCTTGCTATTGAGGCAGTGCAGCGTAGGTTCACCAGGTTAATCCCCGGGATGGCGGGACTGTCATATGAGGAAAGATTGAAAAGACTGGGCTTGTATTCACTGGAGTTTAGAAGGATGTGGGGGGATCTTACAGAAACGTATAAAATTATAAAAGGACTGGACAAGCTAGATGCAGGAAAAATGTTCCCAATGTTGGGCGAGTCCAGAACCAGGGGCCACAGTCTTAGAATAAAGGGGTGGCCATTTAAAATTGAGGTGAGAAAAAAACTTTTTCACCCAGAGGGTTGTGAATTTGTGGAATTCTCTGCCACAGAGGGCAGTGGAGGCCAATTTGTTGGATGAATTTAAAAGAGAGTTAGATAGAGCTCTAGAGGCTAGTGGAGTCAAGGGATATGGGGAGAAGGCAGGCACGGGTTATTGATAGGGGATGGTCAGCCATGATCACAGTGAATGGCAGATACTGGCTTGAAGGGCCAAATGGCCTCCTCCTGCACCTATTTTCTATGTTTCTATGCAAGATAATGTCTAGTGAAGTCCAATTATAGATAGTTTGAAGGTCTCCAACGAGGTAGATGGGAGGTCAGGACCGCTCTCTAGTTGGTGAGAGGATTAATTTAGTTTGTCTATTGTCACGTGTACCGAGGTACAGTGAAAAACTTTTTGTTGCGGGCTATCCGGTCAGCGGAAAGACAATACATGATTACAATCGAGCCGTCCACAGTTCTATAAATTGCCCCTAGTGTGTGTAGGATGGAACTAGTGTAAAGATGATCGCTGGTCGGTGCAGACTCAGTGGGCCGAACAAGCAACCTGTTCCCATGCTGTATGTCTAAAATAAACAAAACTAGACTGAAGAGAACTAAACTGAACTGATCTAAACTGAACTATACTAAACCAAACTAAACTAAACTAAAAAATCTAAACTAAACTGATCTAAACTGATCTAAACTGATCTAAACTAAACTGATCTAAACTGATCTAAACTAAACTGATCTAAACTGATCTAAACTGATCTAAACTGAACTAATCTAATCTAAACTGATCTAAACTGATCTAAACTAAACTGATCTAAACTGATCTAAACTGATCTAAACTGAACTAATCTAAACTAAACTGATCTAAACTGATCTAAAACTGATCTAAACTGATCTAAACTGATCTAAACTGAACTAATCTAAACTAAACTGATCTAAACTGATCTAAACTGATCTAAACTAAACTGATCTAAACTGATCTAAACTGATCTAAACTGATCTAAACTGAACTATACTAAACCAAACTAAACTAAACTAAACTAATCTAAACTAAACTGATCTAAACTGATCTAAACTGAACTGAGTTAAACTAAACTAAACTAAACTAAATTAATCTAAACTAATCTAAACTGAACTAAACTAAACTATACTATTACAGAACAAATGACAGATGATGAGGATATCTATAGGCAATGACGCACGCTGTATATACAGGCGAATATCCTCTTGCGTAAATTTGGTGCGTGTGCAGATGTGGTGAAGATGTCACTATTTAGAGCATACTGCACACCCCTCTACACTGCTCACCTGTGGTTGAACTATTTAAAGAAAAGTATGCAGAGACTAAAGGTTGCATATAACAATGCCATGAGAACACTGCTTAGGCAACCAAGATGGTGTAGTGCCAGTAATATGTTTGTGGCTGCAGGAGTCAGTACTTTAGAAGCTATCCTAAGACAACACATGTATAAATTCATTTGCAGGATAAATTACTCTAAAAATGTGCTTATTGTGGCCTTGACAAACATAAGGGTTAGCACTACACGCTACGAATCCCAGTTGTGGAGACACTGGTATCGTTGTCTCGTTGTACAACATTGATCATTTTTTACTCTGGATTTTTAACTTAACTATTGAGGGTTTTTTTTGAAATATATAAATGATGATGTTTTTATGTGATTTACCATGATTTTATATATATTTATGGTATTTGAGATGCAATGCATTTTTTAATGTAATGTTGCCCCTTGTCTGGACCTTGAGTCCGTAATAAAGTTATTATTATTATTATTTATACTAAACTAAACTGAGTTAATCCAAACTGAACTAGAGCAACCATCGTAGAGTCTGTTCCCACCTTCTCCATCATGGTCTGGTTTGGCTCAGCCACCAAGCACGGCACCCGGAGGCTGCAGCGAATCGGCCGATCAGCTGAGAAGATTATTGGCTGCAGCCTTCCCTCCATTGATGAACTGTACACTGCAAGGGCCAGGAAGCGAGCGGGCAAGATCATCTCTGACCCCTCTCACCCTGGCCACAAACTCTTTGAATCACCCCTCTGGAAGGCGACTCCGGACTGTCAAAGCTGTCACAGCCAGACATAACAACAGTTTTTATCCACGAGTAGTTGCTCTACTCAACAGCCAGAAATCTGTAGCCTCCCTTTGATCTGGTATTTTGTTGGTTCACATGCTTGATCAATGGTGTTTTATCATTAATGTTTTATTATTATTAATGTTTAGTGTTTTCTGAGTCATTCGTAACTGTCACTGTATGTCATGTTGTTACTTGTGGGCGGAGCACCAAGGCAAATTCCTTGTATGTGAATACTTGGCCAATAAACTTACTTACTTACTTAATTACTTACATACATACTAAACTGAACTGAACTAAATTGAACTAAGCTAAACTATACTAAACTAATCTATAAACTGAACTGATATTAACTGATCTAAACTGAACTGAACTAAACTAAAATAAAATAAAATAAACTGAACTGAACTGATCTAAACTAAACTAAACGAAACTATACTGATCTAGACTAAACTGAACTAAACTGAGTTAAACTGACTGAAAGTTGGGCCGAATGGCCTGTTTCCGTGCTGTGTGACTATGACTCGTCTTTGGATGAAGGATGAAATAGGGACTCCATGAGTTAAAAACAAAAGTCAGGATCACATTTTTGAGTGGTAGTAGTTTGCAAATGTTGCGAAGAATTTGTACAGGTGGGGGATTATGTTCACAGGTTGCAGTTAGCAATGGAATTTGCCTTAATCTGTGCCTCAGAGGGAAAGAGTAGAGAATCAACAGTGGTTAATCTATCACTTAAACAAATACAATAGAAAAAACATGATTTGTGAGTTCCTTGTTTAAGGGGAAACAAAAAATCGATTGATGTTATCAACATTTTCCGACACTTGCAGTGTGTACTCAAGTGTCCTTAGGGTTAGAATCCAGGCAGGTTCACTATGTTCTGCCCAAGGGAACATTACTGCCTTAACGAGAACAGCCCGTGATGTTATCGGGTCAATCTTTTACAAAAAGCTGCCCTTTACCACCTCCGACACTTTCAAGTGCTTCCAACATTCACACCCACTGTGTCGGCTGTCGGGTGTAAGGAAGGCTCACGAGTCTCTCATCAGTAGTTTTTGTTTGTGTGTTTGGGTGGTCTTTGTTAATTATCTGTTCGCCACGCTGACCTGTAAATAGATATCAAAAGCGGAAATCCTTCAACTCCGAACCTAGGTAAGTTTCCATTGAAACCTCTCCAAAATAGCCGACTTCCTACAATAAAACATAATCACAGCCAGTAAATTAACATTTATGGCGTTGGGTTTTTAAAATCCTACCACAGAATCAAATAGCGGCTCCACTCTCAATGTTAAAACTTGTTATTGGATCATAATATTCCTTGCATAGGTTATTAACAATATCTCTTGGATCCAACATAATATATCTTGGATAAGTTAACAGTATTTCTTGGCTAAATTGTGAAGAGACTATTTTTTTTTTGGATAGGCTACAAATATATTTCTTGCACAAGCCCTGGACTAAATATTTCTTCCATAAGTTAGTGACAATATTTTTTGCACAAGTTTTTAACAGCATATTTGTAGGATAATTTTCTGATGATATTTCTTGGCTAAGTTTTAATATTTCTTCAATAAGCTAGGATTTCATAGGTCGGCACGGTAGAGTTTCTGCCTTACAGCGTTCACAGCGCCAGAGACCCGGATTCGATCCCGACTACGGGTGCTGTCTGTACGGAGTTTGTGCGTTCTCCCCGTGACCACGTGGGTTTTCGCCAAGATTTTTGGTTTCCTCCCACACTCCAAAGATATACAGGTTTATAGGTTAATTGGCTTGATATAAATAAATGAATAAAATTACCTTGTGTGAGCAGGATGGTGTTAATGTGCGGGGATCGCTGGTCAGTGCAGGCAAGGTGGGCCTGTTTCCGCGCTGTATCTCTAAACTAAACTAAACTAAAAGCTACTGACAATATTTCTGAGGTGTTTGGAACAGATTATTTCTTGCACATGTTATTGATGGTATTTAGAGTCTAAAGTCATATTGCGTGGAAACAGACCCTTTGGCCCAATTTATCCATGCTGACCAACATGCCCCATCTAAGCTAGTCCCATTTGCCTGTATATTCCTGTATTACACAGATTACATTACTTTTATTTTGATTATTTATTTATTTGCACCATGTTTTAAAAGAAGACAAACGATCAATTTATAATACCATACAGTGCTGGGAGGGAAGGTAAGCTCAGAGGGCTTATACAGAGTCCGCTGCCATCTGAAAATGAGCGTTAATGGCAAACCAGGGGGTAGGTGAAATAAAAAAGACAATAATAAGCAATAATACAGTTTAAGAATGAAAATTAAAAATATGAAATTAAAAATATGAAAATAAATAAAAATAATAATGTATAGTATGAGATAAGAGTCAACAGGAAGTAGTTTGAGCTCATGAATAGCATTACAAAAAGCTGGAGGTCAGAACTCAGGACATGATGAGAAACTTTTTAAGCTCAATCTTAAAGGTGGCTAAGGAGGTGTGAGACTTTAATGACAGAGGCAGGGTATTCCAAAATTTAGGACCTTTAAAAGTAATGCAATGTTGGTGTTTGGATGTTCGACAAAACGGAAGATGAAGATCATTTCTTCTTCTGGTTGGGTAATGGTGAATATCAGAAGAAAGGGTGAAAAGATCATGAAGAGAAACAGGCAAATCATGTTTACATTTAAGATATTTGAAAATAAAGATGCTCAAAAGTAAAACTGAATAGAATCTTTCCACATGTCTCTCCTATCTGCAATAAATGTCAGCATCTAGAGGCTAACTTAACACATACTTTTGCAAATTGTATAAAAATCAAAAATTTCTGGATTGATATTTTTAGAATAACTTCTGAAGTTATTAATACTAAACTGGATCCGGACTCAAATACTTGGAATATCAGAACAAAGTTTAACACTCACAACAAGCCAAAGGAATTTCCTAGATTACAGTATAATAATCGGGAAGAAATTAATATTAAAATTTTGGAAAGGTCCTATAACCCCCACAATTAAAATGTGGATTATGGAAATGTCGTAGACCCTACACCTGGACAGAATCAGATTTGCCTTAATGGACAAACAAGAACTCTTTGTGAGAATATGGTCTTTCATCGATTATTTGAAAGGGTCGATCGGTTCGGCAGGGGAACCTAACTGAAACTTGGACTCCGGATCAGATGAAAAGTTATATTCTATATTCCTGGATCTTATCTCCAATGATGTATTAATGGTAAATTATTCCTTATGATTTTTTTTTTCCCTCTCTTTCTTTTTTATTACTCTACAAAAAAACCAAAAAACTATTAGAGGGAGAATGATTTAATTGATAATATTAATAATATATGATTGATGTACACAAAATATTTCTACCATAATATGTGTTTGCCAATTTATCTAATAAAAATATATTTAAAAAAACCCCCAAAAAACCCTATATTCCTCTAAGCCATTCGTATCAATATACCTGTCTAGTAAATGCTGTCATGGTACCAGCCTCAACTACCTCCCCTGGCAGCTCGTTCCATACACCTACCACCCTTTGTGTGGAAATAAATTGCCCCTTAGGTTCCTATTAAATCTTTATCCCTCTCACCTTAAAACTGTGTCCTCTGGTTCTTGAATCCTCTACCCTTGGAAAAAAAATCCCATATAGCAATATACTATCTATTCCTCTCATGATTTTATAACACCTCTATAAACTAGTCCCTCATCCTCCTGTGCTTAAAGGAATACAGTTCTAGTCTGTCTAACCTTTCTCCGAGAGCTTGGGCCCTCTTGCCCAAGCTACATCCGCAATATCATTTCTTGAATATATTGTTAACATCATATTTTGTGGCTGTGGTTAACATAATACTCCTTGGATAAGTAACTAACAATATATCATAAGTTCATAACTTCATAAGTGATAGGAGCAGAATTGTTTTATAGACAAAAATGCTGGAGAAACTCGGCGGGTGAGGCAGCATCTATGGAGCAAAGGAATAGGTGACGTTTCGGGTCGAGACCCTGAATTTGGCCATTCGGCCCATCAAGTCTACTCTGCCATTCAACCATTCCCTCTCGACCCCATTCTCCTGCCTTCTCCTCATAACCCCGTACTAAGCAAGAATCTGTAAATTTCCACCTTAGAAATATCCATTGGCCTCCACCGCCCTCTGTGGCAATGAATTCCACAAATTCACCACACTCTGACTAAAGAAATTCCTCATCTTCTATCTAAAAGTGCGCCCTTGTATTCTGAGGCTATGACCTCTGATCCTAGACTCTCCCACTAGTGGAAGCATCCACTCTATCCAGGCCTTTCACTATTCGGTAAGTTTCAATGAGGTCCCCCCTCGTCCTTTTAAACCCCAGCGAGTACAAGCCCAGTGCCTTCAAACACTCATCATACGTTAACCTACTCATTCTTGTGAACCTCCTCTGGACCCTCTTCAGCGCCAGCACATCCTGCCTCAGATATGTGGCCCAAAACTGCTCACAATATTCCAAATGTGACCAGTATCTTATAAAGCCTCAGCATTCCATCCCAGTTTTTATATTCTAGTGCTCTCGAAATCAATGCTCGCATTGCATTTGCCTTCCTTACTACCGCTTCGACTTGCAAACCTCCGATTTCTGAATTCTCTTCATATTTAGAAAATAGTCTATGCCTTTATTCCTACTGCCAAAATGCATGTCTCCGCACTCGGTTACGCTGTATTCAATCTGCCACTTCTCTGCCCACTCTCCCAACCTGTCCAAGTCCTTCTGCAGAGTTCTTGCTTTCTCTACACTACCTGCCCCTCCACCTATCTTCGTATCATCTGCAAACTTGGTCACAAATGTGTGGATCAATTATAAACACCGTATTTCTTAGATAAATCACTGCCAATATTGCTTGCAAATGTTTCCAACCATATTTCTTGAGTTAGTTAGTAATATATCCCTTAGATTTTTTAGTAACGCTATTTCTTAGCTTAGATTCAACTATTTTTTTGATGTTATTAACAATATTTCTTGTATAAGTTATTTAAATACAATTCTTTGGATAGGTTAGCAACAATATTTATTGGTTACATTATTAAATACTATCACTTGGAGATGTTGCCAACAATAATTATTGGATAAGATATTAACAACATTTTGTTAAAATACAATTTCTTGGCTAACAGTAAAATACTATGTCATAGATACGTTTTAAAAATATTCTTTCTTGGTTAAGTTATTAAAATATTATTCCTTTGATACGCTATTAATAATATTTATTGGCTGTTATTAATTACTGCTTCTTGGATGGTATTAGAATACAATTTATTGGGTAAGTTATCAATAATATTTCTTGGATAAATTTGTAATAATATTGCTTGAATAAGTTACCAACAATATTTATTGGTTAAGTTATTAACATAGAAACATAGAAACATAGAAAATAGGTGCAGGAGTAGGCCATTCAGCCCTTCGAGCCTGCACCGCCATTCAATATGATCATGGCTGATCATCCAACTCAGTATCCCGTACCTGCCTTCTCTCCATACCCCCTGATCCCTTTAGCCACAAGGGCCACATCTAACTCCCTCTTAACTATAGCAATGAACTGGCCTCAACTACCTTCTGTGGCAGAGAATTCCACAGATTCACCACTCTCTGTGTGAAAAATGTTTTCCTCATCTCGGTCCTAAAGAAATTCCCCCTTATCCTTAAGCTGTGACCCCTTGTTCTGGAGTTCCCCAACATCGGGAACAATCTTCCTGCATCTAGCCTGTCCAACCCCTTAAGAATTTTGTAAGTTTTTATAAGATCCCCCCCTCAGTCTTCTAAATTCTAGCAAATATAAGCCAAGTCTATCCAGTCTTTCTTCATATGAAAGTCCTGACATCCCAGGAATCAGTCTGGTGAACCTTCTCTGTACTCCCTCTATGGCAAGAATGTCTTTCCTCAGATTAGGAGACCAAAACTGTACGCAATACTCCAGGTGTGGTCTCACCAAGACCCTGTACAACTGCAGTAGAACCTCCCTGCTCCTATACTCAAATCCTTAACATATAGTTAACATACTAGAAAAGTTGTTAAAATACTATATGGGCAAGTTACTAAAATATAATTTATTGGATAGGTTACTAACAATATTTGGATACATTATTGAAATATTATTTCTTGGATAAGTTATTAAATATTATTTTTGTGGATGTTATTAATAATATTTCTGAGAATAGTCATGAACAATATTTCTTGGGTAGGTTGGCAACGATATTTCTTGGGTTTGGGAGTAACAATATTTCTTAAATACATTTTAATTATATTGCTTGAATGTTACCAACAATATTTCTTGGTTATTAAAATACTACATCGATGTTATTAAAATATGAGTTATTGGTTAAGTTATTAAAATACAATTTCAGATAATTAATCAATAATATTTCTGGGAAGAGTCACTAGTAATATTTCTTGGATAAGTTATCAAACTACTATTTCTTGTATGTTACCAACAATATTTATTGTGCAATACTTTTTGGATTTGTAAGTAACAATATTTCTTAGATACATTAGTAATGATATTTCTTAAATAAGTTACTAACAATATTTCTTGCATAAGTTATTAACATACAATTCCTTGGATAAGTTACATAGAAACATAGAAACATAGAAAATAGGTGCAGGAGGAGGCCATTCGGCCCTTCCAGCCAGCACCGCCATTCATTTTGATCATGGCTGATCGTCCGCTATCAATAACCCGTGCCTGCCTTCTCCCCATATCCCTTGATTCCACTAGCCCCTAGAGCTCTATCCAACTCTCTCTTAAATCCACCCAGTGATTTGGCCTCCACTGCCCTCTGTGGCAGGGAATTCCATAAATTCACAACTCTCTGGGTGAAAATTTTTTTTCTCGCCTCAGTCTTAAATGACCTCCCCTTTATGGCCCCTGGTTCTGGACTCCCCGAATATTGGGAACATTTTTCCTGCATCTAGTTTGTCCAGTCCAGTTATTAAATATTACTTATTCGATAAGTTACTAAAATACTATTTATAGGATACGTTATTAAATACTATTTGGATAAATTATTAAAATATAATTCCTTGTATAAGTCAATAACAATATTTCTTAAATAAATGTTATGGATATGTTTCTTGCTTATTAAATACTATTTCTTAAATGTTATTGAATACTATTTACTTGATACGTTATTAATAATATTTCTTTGATATTTTATTAAAAACTATTTCTTGGATAAGATTTTAGAATACTACACAATATAGTTATTTAAAAATAAGTGGTGGCATGGTGGCGCAGCGATAGAGTTGCTGCCTCGCAGCGCCAGGTTCGATCCTGACCTCGGGTGCTGTCTGTACGGAGTTTGTACGTTCTCCCCGTGACCTGCGTGGGTTTTCTCCGGGTGCTCCGGTTTCCTCCCGCACTACAAAGGTTTCCACAACTTTGCAGGTTAATTGGCTTCTGTAAGTTGTAAATTGTCCCTAGTGTGCGTAGGATAGTGTTAGTGTACGGGGTGATCGCTAGCTGGCGCAGACTCGATGGGCCGAAGGGCCTGTTTCCACGCAGTATCTCTAAACTAAACTAAATATTTCTTAGATCAGCTATTAAATATAATTTCTTGGGTAAGTTATTAAATACAACTTTTTTAATGGTATTAAATACTATTTTTGATACGCTATTAAATACTATTTTTTTGATATGTTATTAAATGCTACTGGGTATGTTATTAAATCCTATTTATTTGAGTTATCAATAACATTTCCTGAGTAAATTGTTAAGAATATTTCTTGGATAGGTTATGAAAGTGCAACTACTTAGATAGGTTATCAATAACATTTCTTGCATAAGTTACCAACAATACTTCTTGGTAGGTTTTTCTTATTAATTGATGAGTTGCCATTAATATTAATTGGATAAATTACTGGCAATATCTCTTGCACATGTTACTAACTTCAGTAGTTAACATAATATTTCTTGGATAAGTCTTCAATTTATTTTTTAAATAATTTATAATAATACTGCTACTACTATTGCTACATCTTTATGAGGATGTTGCCCAGCCACGAGGGTGTGAGCTACAGGGAGAGGTTGAACAGGCTGGGTCTCTATTCCTTGGAGCACAGGAGGATGAGGGGTGATCTTATAGCGGTGTATAAAACCACGAGAGGAATAGATGGGAGTCTCTTGCCCAGAGTAGGGGAATCGAGGACCACAGGGCACAGGTTCAAGGTGAGGGGGAAAGGATTTAATAGGAATCTGAGGGGTAACGTTTTCACACAAAGGGTGGTGGGTGTATGGAACGAGCTGCCAGAGGAGGTAGTTGAGGCTGGGACTATCCCAACGTTTAAGAAACAGTTAGACAGGTACATGGATAGGACAGGATTGGAGGGATATGGACCAAGCGCAGACTGGTGGAACTAGCGTAGCTGGGACATGTTGGCTAGTGTGGGCAATTTGGGCCGAAGGGCATTTATCCACAATGTATCACTCTGTGACTCTACTACTACTATTATTACTACTGCTACCTCCTCCTCCTCCTACTACTACTACCATTACTATTACTATTATTACTACTACTATTACTACCATTGCCACTACTACTATTACTACTCATATTACTACTATTACTACTACTATGACAACTACTGCTATTGCTACTACTATTACTACTACTATTACCACTATTATTACTACTACTGCTAGTACTACTACTATTATCACTACTGCTAGTACTACTGCTATTGCTACTACTATTATCACCACTGCTAGTACTACTGCTATTGCTACTACTATTGCTACTACTATTACCGCTACTACTAATATTATTACTAGCACTGCTATTACTACTATTATTACTTTTGCTATTTCTACTACTATGACTACTACTGCTATTGCTACTACTATTACCACCACTACTACTATTATTACTACTACTGCTAGTACTACTACCACTACTACTTGGGCGGCACGGTGGCGCAACGGTAGAGTTGCTGCCTCACAGCGCCAGAGACCCGGGTTCAATCCCGACTACGGGTGCTGTCTGTATGGAGTTTGTACGTTCTCCCCGTGACCTGCGTGGGTTTTCTCCTGGATCTTCAGTTTTCTCCCACACTCCAAAGACGTGCAGGTGTGTAGGTCAATTGGCTTGGTATAAATGTAAAATTGTCCCTAGTGTGTGTGGGATAGTGTTAGTGTGCGGGGATCGCTGGTCGGCGCGGACTCAGTGGGCCGAAGGGCCTGTTTCCGCGCTGTATCTCTAAACTAAACTAAACAAAACTAAAACTATACTGCTACTACTACTATTACTACTACTATTACTATTAGTACTACTAGTACTAATACTGCTACTACTGCTATTACTGCTAATACTACTAATAATGCAATTACTACTTGAAGTGAAGAATGTGTTCTAGCAGATGCATTACACTCCATCAGATCTCTACTGTCAACTGTTACCAATACAACTCCACATGAGCGGTTCTTTATCTTCAAACGGTGTTCTTCCTAGTGGTACTTCTCTGCCATCATGGTTGACTAGCCCTGGGACCGTGTTTGCTTCATCGTTATGAATGACTTTGTTGATGAAGTTGAACTGACTGATGTCAACCCTTCTTATGCAACTATCAAGTATCGGGATGGACGTCGGTCAACTGTCCTCACTTTGTGACCTTGCACCATGTCCGTCTTCCCCCTCAGCTCCGTCACTTCTTGATAACACTAATCGAGAACTTCCTCCAACACTCCCATCACTCCTATGGAAACCTCTATAACAAATTCTAAAATTGTAAATCTAAATAACAATATGAGTGAAGTTATTGACCAAGCAATGTATGTACCACCAGCTATTGAAACGCCATTATCTCCTGGAGCTCCAGTGCTGCGATGGTCATCAAGATGTATTAAACCTCCTGACCGTCTCAACTTATCAATAGGAGGGGAGAATGAAGTGGGCACATGCGCAGGACATGTAACCATATAACCATATAACCATATAACAATTACAGCACGGAAACAGGCCCTCTCGGCCCTTCCAGTCCGTGCCGACCATTTGTTTTCCCCTAGTCCCATCTACCTGCACTCAGACCATACCCCTCCATTCCCTTCACGTCCATATACCTATCCACTTTACTCTTAAATGTTAAAATCGATCCTGCCTCCACCACTTCTGCTGGAAGCTCATTCCACACAGCCACCACTCTCTGAGTAAAGAAGTTCCCCCTCACGTTACCCCGAAACCTCTGTCCCTTAATTCTCATGTCATGCCCTCTTGTTTGAATCTTCCCTACCCTCAATGGGAAAAAAGTATCCACGTCAACTCTGTCTATCCCTTTCATCATTTTAAAGACCTCAATCAAGTCCCCCCTTAACCTTCTGCGCTCCAAAGAATAAAGACCTAACTTGTTCAAGGAGTGTGTGCGTGTGCAGGCTATTTCGGGCGGGAAAGGCCTGCGGAATCAGCCATGTTTGCCAGACGTTTCTGAGTTTATGTATTATAGAAATAAGTTGCTTACAGCTTAAATAAAATTAAGTAAATTACGAGAAGTGTAAATGTTTCATTTGCCACACAACACTACTATTACTAATGCTACTACTACTAATAATAACAAAAATAAAAACCACTACTAATATTAACGATTTGATTTGCATTATTTAATATGCTTTATGAAGTATTTAATAATTCAGAATAATTTAATTTAGTAATTATAATTTATAATTATTTGTCATTTGTAATAAGTTTCCAATTCGTTTTCTTCGTGGCGGTTATTAATAGTGATTAGTTTTTTTCTTGGCGGTTATTAATAGTGATTAGTTTTTTTTCTTTGCCCCACCCTGTTTCCCCATTGGCCAGTGTGGTGGTGCTGGGGTTAAGAGGCCGGCCGAGGTGGAGAAGAGGGTCGGAGTTGCCGGTCCAAATGGCCACCCGTGGCCGTCGGAGAACCTCCTTCTTACTGGTGTTCTACGTTCTGGTAGCCAGCCACGGTGAGCTAACGTTCCCCACCGCGCCAGCGATCCTCCCCGTACACTCCTTCTATATTATCCTAGTTTCGCAGCGTACACTCTAGGGACAATTTACAGACGCCAATTAGAGTAGTGGTAGAGTTGCTGCCTCACGGCACCAGAGACCGCAGGTTCGATCCCGACCACGGGGTGCTGTCCTGTACGGAGTTTGCACATTATCCCCGTGACTTGCATGGGTTTCTCTGGGTGCTCCGGTTTCCTCCCACACTCCACAGACGTGCAGGTTTGTAGGTTAATTGGCTCCTGGTTCTATACTCCCTCAACATCGGGAACACGTTTTCCTGCCTCTAGCATGTTCAATCCCTTAATAATCTTAAATGTTTCTACAAGATCCCCTCTCATCCTTCTAAACTCCAGAGCGTACAAGCCCCAGCCGCTCCATTCTCTCAGCATATGACAGTCCCGCCATCCCGGGAATTAACCTTGTAAACCTACGCTGCACTCCCTCAATAGCAAGAATGTCCTTCCTCAAATTAGGGGACCAAAACTGCACACAATACTCCAGGTGTGGTCTCACTAGGACCCTGTACAACTGTAGAAGGACCTCTTTACTGCTGTACTCAAGTCCTCTCATTATGAAGGCCAACATGCCCTGTACAATATCACTAAATCATTGATGTAAAAGACTGTTATTCTAAGTTAGTGTCCCTCTCGCCCCGAACCCTCTCTACCTCGTGGTTACACTTGTTTTATGTCACATAATTCTCAGTAGCAAGAGTGTAGCACGGTGGCGCAGCGGTAGAGTTGCTGCCTCACAGCGCCGGAGACCCGGGTTCCATCCTGACCACGGGTGCTGTCTGTACGGAGTTTGCACGTTTTCCCTGTGACCTGCGTGGGTTTTCTCCGGGTACTAATTTCCTCCCACACTCCAAAGACGTGCAGGCTCTCTGTCAATTGTCCCTAGTGCGTGTAGGATAGAACTAGTGTGCGGGGATCGCTGGTCGGTGCGGACCCGGTGAGCTGAAGGGTCTGTTTCCGCGCTGTATCTCTAAACCAAACCTAACTTGCTCTGTGGCAGAGAAAGTTCCCCTCCCTCTATTTTCAGTCTGAAGAAGGGTCCCCACCCGAAACGTCACCCCATCCATTTTATCAGATTTAACAGACTCGGTGGGTTGGAGGGCCCGCAGGAAATTGCAGCGAATTGTGGACCCAGCCCAGACCATCACACACACAAACCAACCTCTGGTCTCGACCCGAAACGTTCCTATCTCCTTCGCTCCTTAGATGCTGCTGTACCCGCTTGAGTTTCTCCAGCTTTTTGTGTACCCTCCCTTCCACTGACTCCATCCACACCTCACGCTGCCTCGGCAAGGCCAGCAGCATCATCAAGGACGTCTCACCCCAACCACTCCCTCTTCTCCCCTCTCCCATCGGGCAAGAGGTACAGAAGTGTGAAAACGCACACCTCCAGATTCAGGGACAGTTTCTTCCCAGCTGTTTTCAGGCAACTGAACCGTCCTACCACAACCGGAGAGCAGTCATGAACTACTATCTACCTCATTGGTGACCCTCGGACTATTCTTGATCAGACTTTGCTGGCTTTACCTTGCACTAAACGTTACTCCCTTATCATTTTGCTTGGCAGCTTACACCCCAGCGGTATGAACATTGACTTCTCTAACTTCAAGTAACCCTTGCTTTCCCTCTCTCTCCATCCCTCCCCCTTCCCAGTTCTCCCACCAGTCTGACTGTCTCCGACTACGTTTTATCTCAGTTTGCTTTGTTGTCACCTTCGCCCAGGTAACACTGATCTATTCTACATTCTCCTGGATCTCCAACCCCTTTGTCCTGTTTTCACACCTTCACACTTCCTTATCTATGTATCTCCCTCTCTCCTGATGTCAGTCTGAAGAGGGGTCTCGACCCGAAACGTCACGGGGATCTTATGGAAACTTACAAAATTCTTAAGGGGTTGGACAGGCTAGATGCAGGAAGATTGTTCCCGATGTTGGGGAAGTCCAGAACAAGGGGTCACAGTTTAAGGATGAGGGGGAAGTCTTTTAGGACCGAGATGAGAAAAACATTTTTCACACGGAGAGTGGTGAATCTGTGGAATTCTCTGCCACAGAAGGTAGTTGAGGCCAGTTCATTGGCTATATTTAAGAGGGAGTTAGATGTGGCCCTTGTGGCTGAAGGGATCAGGGGGTATGGAGAGAAGGCAGGTACAGGATACTGAGTTGGATGATCAGCCATGATCATATTGAATGGCGGTGCAGGCTCGAAGGGCCGAATGGCCTACTCCTGCACCTATTGTCTATGTCACCCATTCCTTCGATCCAGAGATGCTGCCTGTCCCGCTGAGTTGCTCCAGCATTTTGTGTCTATCTTCAGTTAAACCATCATCTGCAGTTCCTTCCTATAAATTCCTTATCATGTATCTGTACTCTGTAAACAGCTCGATTGTAATCATGTCTTGTCTTTCTGCTGACTGATTAGCGTGTAGCAAAAGCTTTTCACTGTGCACGTGACAATACACTAAACTGACAATGACCAACGCGTTCTCTCTTTTCTGTTGCAGAAGGAAACAGGTGTGACTGTTCTGCAGTTGGCAACATAAACACCGGTAAGACTATATTCCCATTTGGTTACAGCGCCAAAAATTCACCAGAGCCCCCAACCCCAAATTTATTGTCTACCTCACACTGGGCCTGGGTAGAGTGGATGTGGAGAGGATGTTCACACTAGTGGGAGAGTCTAGGACTAGAGGTCACAGCCTCGGAATTCAAGGAGGTTCCTTTAAGCCCCCTTTGCCCACCAGCATACGTTTGCATGCGTCTAGCGCGTTTGAGGCGTACGGCCGCGCGGGGCCAGTTCCACTTCGAACCGTGGAGGCGTATGGAGTTGTGCGGGGCTGGTCCCGACATCATACTCACCAATCAGCTGCGCAGGAGGCGGGCCCGACTGAATTTGGACGTCGCACGGCGTCGGGCGGTGACGTCATCACGCAACGGCACGCTGGGGTGACCATCGTGCAACACCACGCGCTAGGCGTACGCAGTCAAGATGCTGCGTACGACATCGAGACGCTGCGTACGCCCTCAAATACGCCTGCGGGCCGACAGGCCGTTGGCACGTGGAATTTTCGAATAGTGCAGGATTTTCGGAGCCCCCGCGCGATGATGGGACCAGCCCCGCACAATTCCATATGCCTCCGCAGTTGGAAAGTGGGACCGGCCCAGCGCGGGCCGTATGCCTCAAGCAACCACGTTTGGTCGCGCTAGATGCATGCAATTGCATGCTGGTGGGACAGGACCTTAACCAAGAGCTCTCCCGAGTTAAAAAAACAAATCAAACTCATGGTACTTCATCACGAAGTATTTTTTTCACTCTTGGACATTTTTCACAGTGTTGAAAAAACGTCACCAGTTACCGCGTTTCCTGAGTACCTGCCGGTAACATTACGAGCCGCTAACGAGACATCCACGAGCTCCGACGTACCTGCCACGTACATTCTACGTACTTACCACGAGTTTGATTTTCTTTTAAACTCTGGAAGGCTCTTGGGTAAACTCGCATCGTGGGACAGGGGCTTAAGGAAGGAGATGAAGAGAAATCTCTTTAGTCAGAGGGTGGTGAATCTGTGGAATTCTTTGCCACAGATGGCTGTGGAGACCAAGTCAGTGGGTATTTTAAGGCAGGGGATTGAAAGATTCTTGATTAGTGCGGGTGTCAGGGGTTATGGGGAGAAGCAGGAGAATGGGGTTGGGAGGGAGAGATAGATCAGCCATGATTGAATGGCGGAGTAGACTTGATGGCAAATGGCCTAATTCTGCTCCTATCACTTATGACATGACCTGATCTCTGAAAGAAATGCCCCTCCCCATCTCCCACAGATATCTCTTGTACTGAGAGGCACAGATTGGGTAGAAAGATCCCTTATCCCAGCGTGGAAATGTCAAAGCCCCTACTTCCTTAGGAGGCTTAGGAAGTTCGTCATGTCCCCAGCAACTTGTCACCAACTTCTCTGGGTTTTCTCCGGGTGCTCCGGTTTCCTCCCTCAACTCAACGAAACTGGTTGGGCCACAGTAAAATGTCCTTTCATAAGTTCATCATAATTCATAAGTAACAGGAGCAGAATTAGGCCATTCGGCCCCATCAAGTCTACTCCGCCATTCAATCTCTCCCTCCTAAACCCCATGCTCCTGCCTTCTCCCCATAACCCCTGACACCCGTACTAATCAAGAATCTATCTATCTCTGCCTTAAAAATATCCACTGACTTGACCTCCACAGCCTTCTGTGGCAAAGAATTCCACAGATTCACCAACCTCTGAATAAGGAAATTCCTCCTCATCTCCTTCTAGTGTTGGCGACTGTCCCGTATTAGCCGGGACAATCCCGTATATTGGGCTAAATTGATTTGTCCCGTACGGGACCAGCCCTTGTCCCGTATTTGACTGCTACTACTCGGGTCGAGGGGACTGTCGGGTTGGAGCGCCGTGTCCGGCCCCGCCTCACCCGTCCCGACGTAGTGCAGCCCATGAGTGCAGCAGCAGCAGCAGCAGCGGCAGCGCCTCGCCCGTGGCCCCGTCGGTCGGTCGGCAGCCCGGCCAGCTGTCCGACCTTCGGACCTTCGCCCGACCGCCGACACCACCACCACCCTCCTTCTCGTGGCCGATCATCGGTTCATGAGTTGGACGGGGCGCCGGACTTTACGCGTGCGGGCCCCCGGGCCAAAACTCCTCAGCTGGCCCCGCCGGCTAGGCTTTGTGTGCAGTCCAGCACCCGGGACAACTCATCATTCACCCTGCCACGGCCGAGTCAATCAACGAATTGCCGTTGGGAATTTGTCCCGTATTTTGACCGTTTGTCCCTTATTTGGGAGTGAGGAAGTTGGCAACCCTATCTCCTTCCTAAAAGAACGTCTTTGAATTCTGTGGCTGTGCACTCTGCTCCTAAACTCTCCCACCAGTGGAAACATCCTCTCCACATCCAAACATGTCCTTAGTGTGTGGATGGGACCTGGGGAGGAGGGAAGGGGGGGGGGGGGGGAGAGGAGGTGTGGGGGAGGGGAGGGGAATGGTTGATAGGAGGGGGAATGAAGCAGAATTACTGCAAGTGGCTGCTGGGTTCGACATTAACACGATGGGCCAAAGGGCCTGTTTCCGTGTTGTAAAGCCCCTTTCCCACTTAACAAACCTGAACGGAAACCTCTGGAGACTTTACGCCCCACCCAAGGTTTCCTTGCGGTTCCCGGAGGTTTTTGTCAGTCTCCCGAATGGTCGAAAGTGGATTCCGTTTTAAAAATCGGAAACTTTTTAGTCGGAGCCGGTTGCGATGCTAGTTGAAGGTGGTTGCCGGAGGATAAAAACCTCCGGGAACCGCACGGAAACCTTGGGTGGGGCGCAAGTTCTCCAGAGGTTTCCGTTCAGGTTTCCTAAGTGGGACAGGGGCATTAGGCTGCATGGGTCTATGGATTAAAAAAAGATGGTTATATGCTCAAATTGGTTTCAGTTCGTTAATCTTTAGTTTAACTTGGAGCTGTTAAAATTCATTGACCAATAACGAACAAGGTAATAGCTAACATCCTGGTACTGTCACATAATTGAAGTCATCTTTGTGATTGTGCATTTCTCTGTCAGGGGTGAGGTAAAACACAGTGCTTCAGCGGGCATTAGTTCCACACATAGATTTTTACAAGAACAGAGCTAAATGGTCCAAAATATTACCCTGCTTAACTCTGGAGTAAAAGGGTGGTCGAGTGGTGCAGTTAGTGGAGCTGCTGTCTCTATGGAGTTTAGAAGGATGAGTGGGGATCTTATAGAAACATATAACATTCTTAAGGGATTGGACAGGATAGCTGCAGGAAAAATGTTCCCCATGTTGGGGGAGTCCAGAACCAGGGGCCACACAGTTTAAGATAAGGGGTCGGCCCTTTAGGACTGAGATGAGGAAAACTTTTTCACCCAGTGAGTTGTGAATCTGTGGAATTCTCTGCCACAGAAGGCAGTGGAGGCCGATTCACTGGATGTTTTCAAGAGAGAGTTGGATATAGATCCTAAGGCTAACGGGATCAAGGGATATGGGGAGAAAGCAAGAACGGGGTACTGATTTTGGAAGGTCAGCCATGATCATATTGAATGGCAGTGCTGGCTCAAAGGGCCAAATGGCCTACTCCTGCACCAATAGTCTAGGTTTCTATGTTTCACAGAGAGTCAGAGATTTGGGTTCGTAAGACTGTAAGCTAATTTGTGATGTAGGAGGAAACCGGAGCACCCGAAGGAAACCCACGCAGGTCACGGGGAGAACGTACAAACTCCACACACAGGCAGCACCGTGGTCACTCTAGGCAGCAATGCCGCGCCACCGCGCTGACAAGCTTGGAAATACAGCGTGGGTACAGGCTGGCCATCGATCACCCGTTTCACACACTAGTTTCTATGTTACCCCTCTTCTCATCCACTCCCTACGCACTAATAAGGGGCACTTTACAGAGGGTGCAAACTCTGGGGGGAAAGGAGTGATGGGGAGGTTGTGGGGAGACCTATATCTCTATATAAACTAAAAGTCTTCGTCTTGTTTGTAATTCTGCGTTTACCTATCTTTTTGAAACGCTTAGAGCGCAGATGTGGTGGCGAAACATATTTTTCACCTATATTTCCGAAGCTACAGTTTTAAAAATACCCAAAACCAGTTTTTATTGGAAATCTTTCAACGCAGTGCCGTGGGCGGGCAGCAGTTTGAGTGGTGAGAGGGGGAGGGCCGTATAAGGGGTTGCATGAGGTTCAAAGGTGTGACGCACGGAGTCGCTAGTAGGAGTAGAAAATTACGGTCAGAGAGAAGGTAAAATAGACTTGCGTGCCGGCGGATTGAAGGCAGTGACGAACGGCTCGATCTTTCTCATCAGAACCCTCAAACGGGCTGTGGGTCGGCGAGACACGGTGTCCTCAACTGCAGCAGAGTTGGGGACAGTCTGGTCCCTCCGACCACCCAAAGTTGGCCTGTCCTACCCACCCCCGTCTACTCTGCAATTTCTTCAGTTGATCCCTCCAGGACCCCGATTAACCTCCCGACCCCACCCCAGGACCCGACACCCACACCGGGTGAGACCCCACCCCCACACGGGTGATTCCCCCCCGACCACCACCCCCACACGGGTGATCCCCCTCCAGACCACCCTCGGACCCGACCCACACACGGGGGATTCGTTCCCCCTCCCCCCACCCCCGGACCTTGACCCCTCCGAGACCGGATTAATATTGCGATTAGAGGAGCACTTGCAGTCATGCCCTATCAAGTCTAGCAAAGTATGGGCTGATCTATTCTCCCCTCTCAATCCCATTCTCCTGCCTTCTCCTCATAACCCCTGACACCCGTACTAATCAAGAATCATCTATCTCTGCCTTAAATAATATCCACTGACTTGGCCTCCACAGCCTTCTGTGGCAAAAATTCCACAGATTCACCACCCTCTGGCTAAAGAAATTCCTCCTCCTTTCTAAAGGAACGTCCTTTAATTCTGAGGCTGTGCCCTCTGGTCCTCGACTCTCCCACTAGTGGAAACATCCTCTCTACATCCACTCTATCCAGGCCTTTCACTATTCGATAGGTTTGCAGTTGAGTAGCAAGTTGTAAAATAGCAAGCGGTAAGGACTAGAATTTAGAATGGGGAAGTTTCCATCAGATTGACCCAGTATTTGACTCTAAAGGGCCTGTCCTTTGGGCGTCATTTGCGCCTGATTTACGCGACTAGGCCGGTAGTGACTGTTGGGTGAAAAGCGTCTAGCAGTACGACAGTCCGCGCGCCAAGTGCTCTTGAGGGCCCTGCTTCTTTTGTGAGACAATTGTGATGTCGTTCGTATTTAGTCCGATCTCCGTGGCAAGGATTTTCCCAGTGAACAATGGTGAACAATTTTCAAAACTACGCACGCTTTATACCCGGGTGGTCACGTGGCGTGGCGCTCAAATGACGCGTAAATGGCGCGACGACAGCTTATGGGCGGGGCATGGTTACGGACGTTGACACACGGTGACGCATAATAAATTAGCATAGGCAACGTTCGTGCGTCACCGTACGTAACCATGCATCACCACGCGCTACACGTACGCCGTCAGTACGTCACCGTACGCCGTCAGTACGTCAGTGTGTGTAAGGGATACGTCACGTAAGTGGCATGCGAGGATTCTGAGCACTGCAAAATGCTGGTGCGCCACACGTTACTGCGTGTCACTGCTTACGCCACCACACTCTCGTCGCCATGCGTGCATCATGACGCGCCAACCAATTTTTAGGATGTGCGTTTTCCCCTGTCCATTACGCCCATACCCTCATTCCCTTCACGCAACTTTTAAAGATGTCCCTGCGTAATGTTACCCAAAAACATTCTGCACTCATGCAAATGACCTTTCTCTGTACCCAAGTGTCCCACTCTGTCTATCCCTTTCATCATTTTAAAGACAGGCCCTTAAAGGTACGTCCTTTTTCCTAGAGGCTGTGCACTTGAGTGTCACTTAAAGGTACGGTCCATTTATTCATCCGGTGTGCCCTCTGGTCTAGACTCTCCCACTAGTGGAAACATCCGCTCCACATCCACTCTATCCAGGCCTTTCACTATTCGGAAGGTTTCAAAGAGATCCCACCTTTTGGTAGGTGGCAGGTTCGATCCTGACCACGGGTGCTGCCTGTGTGTGGAGTTAGCACATTCTCCCTGTGACCGTGTGGGTTTCCTCCAGGTGCTCTGGTTTCCTCCAACACCCTAAATTCATGCAGGTTTGTAGGTTAAGTGGCCAGCAGTCTTTAACATTTCACAACCCTGGAGAGCAAGGTTCTGACTGTCTATTCCATCTATGCTTCTCATAATGTAATAACCAGACACAATACCAGCTTTGATCTTGACCTCATTCAGCCCTGCTACGCCATTCGATGTGTGGCTGATTGTATGTCCTCCCCGTCAGCCACATCCCAACTCACTCTTAAATTATAGCCAATGAACTCTGTTTTTCAGATCCAGGGTGTGCTCTCCCCCTTCACAGGCCGTGGGTTCCAGGGTGTCTCGGTTTCTCCCACACTCCAAAGACATGCGGGTTTGTAGGTTAATCGGCCCCTCTGTAAATTGCCCCCTCGTGTGTAGGAAGTGGATGAGAAAGTGGGATAACATCGAACTCGTGAGCGTATGGGTGATCGCTGGTCAGAGGGGACCCGGTGGGCTGAAGGGCCTGTTTCCATTCTGTACTCGCAAATAAATATCCTAATTTTGTGCAGGAAGGTGTTTCAATTGCCTGCTGTAAGTTGTGCCTGGTGTGTGGATGATGGGTTGAAATCTGAGGAGATTTAACGAAATTTAGGAAAAATGGGTTTAGCTTAGACTTACAAGGGACATTGCAGGATTCGAAGTCCCGAGCTATTGGGAGAGGTTGGCCAAGCTATGACTCTATTTCTTGGAGCGCAGGAGGATGAAGGGTGATCTTAGAGAGGTGTCTCTTGCCCAGAGTAGGGGAATCGAGGACCAGAGGACATAGGTTCAAGGTGAGAGGGGGGAAAGATTTAATAGGAACCTGAGGGGTAACATTTTTCACACAAAGGGTGGTGGGTGTATGGACCAAGCTGCCAGAGGAGGTAGTTGAGGCTGGGACTATCGTAACAGTTAAGATGCATTTGGACAGGTACATGGATAGGACAGGATTAGAGGGATATGGGCCAAACGCAGGCAGGGGGACTAGTGTAGATGGGCATAGACACAAAGTGCTGGAGTAACTTAGCGGGTCAGGCAGCATCTCTGGAGAGAAGGAATGGGTCAGGTGGTGTCGAGGCCCTTCTTTTTGGACTTTAGACTGAGGAGTGGGCTGAAGAAGGGCCTCGACCCAAAAAACATCACCTATTCCTTTTCTCTACAGATGCTGCCTGATCCGCTGAATTACTCCAGCACTTTGTCTCTATCTTCGGTGTAAACCTGCATCATTAGTTCCTCTCTAACACTGAATCGATGGGACACATTGGTCGGTGTGGGCAAGTTGGGCCAAAGGGCCTGTTTCCACGCTGTATGACTCAGTCTGAACCGAAACGTCACCCATTCCTTCTCTCCAGAGATGCTACCTGTCCCGCTGAGTTGCTCCACTGCAATTTGTGTCTATCTTCGGTGTAAACATGCCTTTGCCTTGTCTGTGGGGATCCTCACACAGACAGTGGTGAGTCTGTGGAATTCTCTGCCTCAGATGGCGGTGGAGGCCGGTTCTCTAGATACATTCAAGAGAGAGCTAGATTTTTTTATTGGGCTCTTAAAGATAGCAGAGCCAGGGGATATGGGGAGAAGGCAGGTATGGGGCACTGATGTATTGAAATTGTAGCATAGACATAGAAACATAGAAAAATAGTTCAGGAGGAGGCCATTCGGCCTTCGAGCCAGCACCGCCATTCATTGTGATCATGGCTGATTGTCCCCTATCATAACCCGTGCCTGCCTTCTCCCCATATCCCATGGGACTCCACCAGCCCTAGAGCTCTATCCACTCTCTCGTCTACCATCCAGTGACTTGGCCTCCACACCCCCATGCCCTCCTCTGTGCAGAGAATCCCATAATTCCCCTGACACAGATTGGGGATGATCAGCCAGGATCACATTGAATGGCGGTGCTGGCCTTGAAGGGCCGAATGGCCTCCTCCTGCACCTATTGTCTATTGTCTATTGTCTAATATCTGCAGTTCCTTCCTACACATTGCATTTATTTAGTTTAGTTTGGAGAGGTTTAGTTCAGTTTAGTTTAGTTTAGTTTTGAGATACAACGTGGAAACAGGTCCTTCGGCCCACCGAGTCTGCCCGACCAGCGATCCCCCGCACACTAACACCATCCTACACAGAGTAGGGACAATTTACATATACACCAACCCAATTAAAGTCAAAAGAGTTTATTGTCATGTGTCCCTGACAGGACAATGAAATTCTTTCTTTGCTTAGCACAACAGAACATAGTAGGCAATTAAACCTAAAAAACCCGCACATCTTTGGAGTGTGGGGAGGAAACCGAAGATCTCGGAGAAAACCCCAGCATCTGAAGTTCTTTCCTACACTGTATGAGTCTATTCCAGACGGATCCCGATTCCCAGTGTGTGTGTGTTAACGCTCCAGGTTTTTTTTCTCTTCATGTCCCCCAGCAGGTTCGCCGGGGCTGATCATTTCGGGAAGGAAGTTCCTGGCCATATTCCTGGAGAACCACTCGAGCACCGCCATCCTGGCGTTGAACATCATCACGTACGAGAAGGCGGCCAACGTCAACGTGTCCATCTTCTCGCCGCCGTTCTTCCGGGCGCAGATGGTGGGCCAGCAGCAGCTCAGTGGGTCAACCTGGAGCCCACCTACATGCTGAAGGGCAACGAGGTGTCCAAGAAGGTGATCACCATCACGTCGGACGAGGACATCTCGGTGGTGGTGCTCAACACGCGCTACAACACGCAGGACGCCTACCTCAACCTCCCCGTGGTCAACCTGGCACCACCTACTTCATCGTCACCTACAACGGCTTCCGGCCAACCACCGCAGTTCCGCCATTGCCAACGCAAACGAGCACGTCCAGGTGACCATCACGGTGTCGGGCTCGTGGAGTTCAACGGCACGAGGGAGTACGTGGACTCAGAAGTTCACCTTCGCCCTGGACCCCCCACCAGAGCGTGCAGTTCCAGAGCGACGTGGACCTGACGGGCACCAAGGTGGTGGCCAGCAAAAGCCGGTGGCGGTGTTCAGTGGCAACCGCTGCATCATGATCTCCTCCACCGACTCGCGACCAACTCGCCGAGCAGCTTGCTGCCGGTCCGACAAGTGGTCCTACTCCTTTCCCGTCTTCCCGCTGATGGACAAGAGACCACCGACCTGGTGACGGTGGTGTCGGCCGAGAACGACACGGCGGTCAGCATCTACACAACCGAGGAAGGCAACGTCAACTTCATGCTGCAGGAGGGCTCGCACTCAACCTGACCGTCAACAGCGGCATGATCGTCAACTCGGCCAACCGTGATGGTCACCTACCTGTCCACCGGGGGCAGCACCAACCTGGTGCCCACCTTCGACCCCCCTTCCTGCTCAACATATCCCCTCCGCCTACTTCAAGCGTCTTCTATGTCTTTGTCACCTTCGCCAACTTCTACAACTACATCCTGGTCGTTTCCTCCACGCCCAACTACAGCCAGATCATCCTGGACGGCAAGCCCCTGTCCAGCTACGCCTCGGAGAACATCACCTTCTGGGACTTCACCGCCACCCGCATCTACCTGGGCAAGACCGCCGGCCGCTACGTCATCATGCACGCCGATGCCCTCTTTGGCATTTATGTCTACGGCATCGCGCGCGGGGAGTCGTACGGGTACTCGATGGGCGGCAAAAGAGGAACAGCGGTGGTAAGTCTTTCTTCCTCGCCCCCAAATCTCCCAAATTCTTCAACCGGCCCGAGCTAAACCGTGCGGGTTAACAGTCAATAGACAGACGCAAAATGGCGGAGCAGCTCTCTCAAAATGGCGGGACAGGCAGCATCTCTGGGGAGAAGGGACGGGTGACGTTTCGGGTCGAGACCCTTCTTCAGACTGGTGTCTGGGGAGTGAGTGGGTGGTACATGGAGATTGGAGTCCGGAGATACAGCGCGGGCAGTGAAGAAAGCGAATGGTATGTTGGCATTCATAGCAAAAGGATTTGAGTACAAGAGCAGGGAGGTTCTACTGCAGTTGTACAGGGTCTTGGTGAGGCCACACCTGGAGTATTGCGTACAGTTTTGGTCTCCTAATCTGAGGAAAGACATTCTTGCCATAGAGGGAGTACAGAGAAGGTTCACCAGACTGATTCCTGGGATGTCAAGACTTTCATATGAAGAAAGACTGGATAGACTCGGCTTGTACTCGCTGGAATTTAGAAGATTGAGGGGAGATCTTATAGAAACTTACAAAATTCTTAAGGGGTTGGACAGGCTAGATGCAGGAAGATTGTTCCCGATGTTGGGGAAGTCCAGGACAAGGGGGATAAGGATAAGGGGGAAGTCATTTAGGAACGAGATGAGAAAAAAAAATGTCACACAGTGGTGAATCTGTGGAATTCTCTGCCACAGAAGGTAGTTGAGGCTAGTTCATTGGCTATATTTAAGAGGGAGTTAGATGTGGCCCTTGTGGCTGAAGGGATCAGGGGGTATGGAGAGAAGGCAGGTACAGGATACTGAGTTGGATGATCAGCCATGATCATATTGAATGGCGGTGCAGGCTCGAAGGGCCGAATGGCCTACTCCTGCACCTATATTTTATGTTTCTATGTTTCTATGACCAGCGATCCCTGCACACTAGCACCATCCTGCACACACACACACACACCACACCACACACACACACACACACACACACACACACACACACACACACACACACACACACACACACAACACACACACACACACACACACACAAGGGACAATTTACACACATACACCAAACCCAATTAACCTACAAACCTGCACGTCTTTGGTGTGTGGGGGGGAGAAACCGTAGATCTCAGAGAAAACCTACCCAGGTCACGGGGAGAACGTGCAAACGTACAGATAGCACCCATAGTCAGGATCGAAATGTAAGCAGCTGTAAGGCAGCAACTCTACCCGCTTTCCTCTCCTGACATGTAACGCCCAGTCCCCTGACATCAGTCTGCAGAAGGGTCTCGACCCGAAACGTCACCCCATTCCATCTCCCCAGAGATGCTGCCTGTCCCGCTGAGTAAAGGGCCTGTCCCACTGTGGCGACCTAATCCGCAAGTTCTGACGAGTTTGCACCTCGACTCATACTCGCAGCATGGCCGACACGAGGTGGTAGGAGGTCTTTGTAATGCCCATGTCCCACTTAGGAAACCTGAACGGAAACCTCTGGAGACTTTGCGCCCCACCCAAGGTTTCCGTGCGGTTCCCAGAGGTTCCTGGGGTTTTTTGTTGGCTTCGACTAAAAAATTACCGATTTTTAAAACGCTTTCGACCATTAGGGAGACTGACAAAAACTCAGGGGTGGGGCGCAAAGTCCCCAGAGGTTTCCGTTCAGGTTTCCGAAGTGGGACAGGGGCATTACTCTCCTTCATGCTCGAGAGTGGTCTCCACGTACTCGAGGCCTCAGCTAGGTCGCGGCGTATTTTTCAACATGCTGAAAAATGCCCGTGAGTAAAAAAATGGTTGCCTTGGAAAAAGTCGATACTTTTTTTACTGGTAGGTTTAGTCGAAGTAGGTTGGCATGTAGTCGTAAGTAATCGAGGGTAGTCAAAGGTAGTCGTAAGATAGTCATCATCATAGTCGAAGGGAGGTCGAAGGAGAACCGTCTTCACTCTCCACTATCCGTGCCCAATTTTTCCCGAAGTTAGTCGTAACTAGTATAGCTAGTCTTCAACTTAGTTGAAGGAGGTTGAAGGAGGTCTTCAACATAGTTGAAGGTCTTCAACAATGACATTTTTTTCAAACACTCCTGAACTCTTCTAAACTTGCCAATTGGGTCGCCACAGTGGGACAGCCCATTTACTCCAGCATTTTGTGTCTATCTGCAGTTCCTTCCTATACATTACTAGTCAATAGTGCTCATTTGTCACGTGTAGTGATAGAGTCATAGCGTGAAACAGCACGGAAAAGCCCTTTGGCCAACTTGCCCACACCGGCCAACATGTCCCAGTACACTAAGTCCCCCAAAAAAATCCATGGATATTTTTCAGGCAGAGGTAGATAGATTCTTGTCGGCACTGGGCCAATACTCGCTGGAGTTTAGAAGGATCAAGGGGGGAGCCTCATTAAAACTTACCGAATAGTGAAAGGCCAGGATAGAGTGGATGTGGAGCGGATGTTTCCACTAGTGTCATAGAGTCATAGAGTGATACAGTGTGGCAACAGGCCCCTTGCCCCAACTCACCCACAACGGCCACCAATGTCCCAGCTACACTAGACCCATTTGTGTCGAGACCTTCTTCAGTCTGAAGAACTTTCTTCAGTCTGAAGATCTTTATCCTGAAAGGATGGATTGTGTTTAGTTTAGAGATAGTGTGGAAACTGGCCTTTCGGCCCACTGCAACCGCACCGACCTGCAATCCCCACATATTAATACTATCCTACACACACCGGGACAATTTTAAACATACGCCAAGCCAAATAAGCTACATACCTGTTCATCTTTGGAGTGTGGGAGGAAACAAAGATACCGAGAAAACTCACACGGTCATGGTGAGAACATATAAACTCCATACAACAGCACCCGTAGTCGGGCTCGAACCCGGCTCGCTGGTGCTGCAAGCACTGTAATGCAGCAACTCTAAACCGCTGCACCACAGTGGCCGCCCTTTGCCATGCTTGGTCCATAACCTCCAAACCTCTCCTATCCATGTACCTATCCAACTATTTCTTATACGATGGGATGGTCCCAGCCTCTCTACCTCCTCTGGCAGCTTGTTCCATGCACCCTCTGCATGGAAAAGTTACCCCTCAGATTCCTATTAAATCTTTTCCCCTTCACGTTGAACCTATGGCCTCTGATCCTAGAGAGGGGTCCAAGGTTTTCAAGTTCTCAAGGTTTCAAGGTCAATTTATTGTCACATGTACCAATTAAGGTAGAATGAAATTCAAATTACCAGAGGGCACAGCCTCAGAATAAAAGGACGTATCTTTATGGAGGAGATGAGGAGGAATTTCTTGAGTCAGAGGGTGGTGAATCTGTTGAATTAATTGCCACAGAAGGCTGTGGAGGCCAAGTCAGTGTATATATTTAAGGCAGAGATAGATGGATTCTTGATTAGTACGGGAGTCAGGGGTTATGGGGAAAAGGCAGGAGAATGGGGTTAGAGGGAGAGATAGATCAGCCATGATTGAATGGCGGAGTAGACTCGATGGGTCGACATGCTGAATTCTGCTCCTATCACTGATGAAACAGGCCCTTGCGATCGATCACCCAAACATTATTGATATCCAACACACTTGGGGCAAGTTACAGAAGCCAATTGGACCGACAAGACTGCATGTCTTTGGAGGAAACCGGAGCACCGGGAAAAACCCACGCAGGTCACGGGGAGAGCGTACAAACTCCGTACAGACAGCACCCATGGTCAGGATCGAACCCGGGTCTCCGGTGCTGTGTAGGCAGCAACTCTAACCGCTGCGCCACGTGTCCTCTTGCATTCAGTGCCTGGATTCGTGGTTATTAGCTACACGGAGTGGTTTGGAAAGGCTTGGATTATTTTTCACTGGAAAACTGGAGATTTTGTGGAGTCTCGATGTAAATATAAAATAATGAGAGGCATAGATAGGGTAGACAGTCAGAACCATTTTCCCAGGATGGAAATATAAAATACTAGAGAGCATGGCTTTACGGTGAGGAGGGGACAGCTTAAAGGAGATGTGCGGGGCAAGTTTTTTTCCACAGAGGGTGGTGGGAGCCAGGAATGCGCTGCCGGGGGTGGTGGTGGAGGCAGATACGATTGTGGCGATTAAGAGATTTTTGCAATCGGCACGTGGATATGCAGGGAATGGAGGGATATGGTTCACATGCAGACAGATAGACATAAAGTGCTGGAGAAAGAACTGCAGATGCTGGAAAAATCAAAGGTAGACAAAAATGCTGGAGAAACTCAGCGGGTGAGGCAGCATCTGTGGAGCGAAGGAATAGGTGATGTTTTGGGTCGAGACCCTTCTTCAGACTTCAGTTCAGCCCGAGGAAGGGTCTAGACCCGTAACGTCACTTATTCCTTTGCTCCATAGATGCTGCCTGACCCGCTGAGTTTCTCCAGCATTTTTGTCTATCTTCGACATAAAGTGCTGGAGTAACTCAGCGGGTCAGGCAGCATCTCTGGATAACGTTTCGGGTCATTCTTCAGACGAGAGTTGAGCCTTGGTATCATATTCAGCATTGACATTATGGGATAAAGGGCCGTTCATGTCCCTCTGTCTATGAAATTTAATATTTAGGTTTAGTTTAGTTTAGAGATGCAGCGGGGAAACAGGCCCTTCGGCCCACCGAGTCCGCACCGACCAGCGATCCCCGCACACTAACACTATCCCACACACACACACTAGGGACAATTTACAATTAAACCAAACCTACAAACCAATTAACCTACAAACCTGCACGTCTTTGGAGTTTGGGAGGAAACCGGAGCACCCGGAGAAAACCCACACAGGTCACGGGGAGAACGTGCAAACTCCGTACAGACAGCACCCGTAGACAGGATGGAACCCGGGTCTCTGGCGCTGTGAGGCAGCAAACTCTACCGCTGCACCACCGATGCCGATATTTAATATGGGAACAGAAACCTTCTGCTGTGGATGTCACATTGGGCAAACCACTCGACCAATCTGAACACAATTCTTAAGGGATTGGACTGGCTAGATGCTGGAAAAATAATGAAAGAATGGAAAGACTGGGCTTGTATTCACTGGAATTTAGAAGGATGATAGGGAATCTTTTAGAAACATACAATTCGTAAAGGATTGGAAATGCAAGGTGCAGGAAAAATGTTCCGATGTTGGGGGAGATCCAGAACCAGGGGTCACACAGTTTAAGAATAAACGGTCTTTTTTCCGCCTCTGCCATGGAGGCCAATTCAGGATGGTTTCATGGGAAGAATCATTGTGGATGATCAGCCATGATCATATTGAATGGTGGTGCTGGCTCGAAGGGCTAAATGGCCGACTCCTGCATTGATATGTTTCTATGTTTCTCCCAGTTTCTAAATGGTTTTAGGTTTTGTTTCACTTTCAGAGATGAGGCGGTCGGCATCTTTTGTCTGCATGACGCAGGCAGCTGAGTACACCTTCCCCTCCAGCGTCCTCTCTTCCGCCGGCGTGTCCGTGGCTGATGTCCACCTTGTCGACCCGACCTGCAAGGCCCACCAGCAGGACGAGAACTGGGTTGTCATCACCGCCCCCTTCGACTCTTGCGGGACCACCATCAGTGTGAGTACCGGCACGGGGCGGGTGGGGGGGTGGGACTAGGGTTGCCGACTGTCCCGTATTAGCCGGGACATCCCGTACGTATATTGGCCTAAATTGGTTTGTCCCGTATGGGATCCGCCCTTCTCCCGTATTTGACTGCTACTACTCGGGTCGAGGGGACTGTCGGGTCGGAGCGCCGCGTCCGGCCCCGCCTCACCCGTCCCGACGTAGTGCAGCCCATGGAGTGCAGCAGCAGCAGCAGCAGCAGCAGCGCCTCGCCCGTGTTAGCCCGGCCAGTGTCCGACCTTCGAATCTTCGCTTACCGACACCACCACCACCACCCCTCCTTCTCATGGCTGATCATCGGTTCATGAGTTGGATGGGGCGCCGGACTTTGCGCGCGGCCCCCGGGGCCAAAACCCCTCAGCTGGCCCCGCCGGCTGGGCTTTGTGTGCAGTCCAGCACCCGGGACAACTCATCATTCACCCAGACACGGCCCAGTCACTCAACGAGTTGCCGTTGGGAATTTGTCCCATATTTTGATCTTTTGTCCCTAATTTGGGAGTGAGAAAGTTGGCAACCCTAGGTGGGACAGGGATGGGGTGGGGGTTGGGAGAGAGTCATGCAGAAACCACCCCCGGAGCCCAAGAACAAACGCCACTCTCAGAACTTTCTTTACTAGACTTTTATTCACTGGAATTTGACCTGGGCTTAAACGCAGGCAGGTGGGACTAGTGTAGCTGGGACATGTTGGCCGGTGTGGGCAAGTTGGGCCGAAGGGCCTGTTTCCACACTGTATCACTCTATGACTCTATGTCTCTTATTTTCATTGGAATTTACACTGGGCTTGTCTTCACTGGAGTTTAGAAGGATGAGAGGAAATCTTATAGAAACATATACATTTCGTAAGGGATTGGACAGGCTAGATGCAGGAAAAATGTTCCCGATGTTGGGGGGAGTCCAGAACCAGGGGGTCACACAGTTTAAGAATAAACGGTCGGCCATTTAGGACTGAGATGAGAAAACAATTTTCACCCAGAGAGTTGTGAATCTGTGGAATTCTCTGCCACAGAAGGCAGTGGAGGCCAATTCACTGGATGTTTTCAAGAGAGAGTTAGATATAGCTCTTAGGGCTAACGGAATCAAGGGATATGGGGAGAAAGCAGGAACGGGGTACTGATTGGGGATGATCAGCCATAATCATACTGAATGGCGCTGCTGGCTCGAAGGGCTGAATGGCTTCCTCCTGCACCTATTGTCTATGTTGCTATGTTTCAAACCTAAATTAATCTAAGCTATACCGAAAACTAAACTAAACTAAAACTACAATTAAACTAAAACTAAACTAATACTAAACTAAAAATAGACACAAAATGCTGGAGTAACTCATGCGGGACACGCAGCATTTCTGGAGAGAAGGTATAGGTACGTTCTCCCCGTGACCGCGTGGGTTTCCTCTGGGTGCTCCGGTTTCCTACCACGTTGTGTTAATCGGCCCCTCTTAAAGTGCCCCCTGGTGTGTAGAGAGTGGATGAGAAAGTGGGATAACGTGGAACTCGTGTAAGGGATGATTGGCGGCCAGCATGGACACGGTGGGCTGAAGGGCCTGTTTCCAGGCTGTAGCTGCTAAACTAAACTATCTGTAGTTTCCCTCTCCCCTGACATCAGTCTAAAGAAGGGTCTCCACCTGAAACATCACCCATTCCTTCTCTCCAGAGATGCTGCCTGTCCCGCTGAGTTACTCCAGCATTTTGTGTCTATAGAGTCATAGACTGATACGGTGTGGAAACAGGCCCTTCAGCCCAACTTGCCCACGCCGGCCAACAATGTCCCAGCTACATTAGTCCCGCCTCCCTGCGCTTTGTCCATAACCCTCCAAACCTGTCCTATCCATGTACCTGTCCAAGTGTTTCTTAAACGATGGGATAGCCCCAGCCTCAACTACCTCCTCTGGCAGCTCGTTCCATACACCCACCACCTTCTGTGTGTAAACGTTACCCCTCTGATTCCTATTAAATCTTGACAATATCTTTCCTATAACACGGTGTCCAGAACTGAACACAATACTCTAAATTTCTACTTTAGATACTCATATTCTAAGAATGTTGCATTTCCCCATGTGATATCAGTCAGAGTATTGAATATAGTTGGGAGGTCACGTTGCAGTTGTATAAGACGTTGGTGAGACCGCATTTAGAATATTGTGTTCAGCTCTGGGCACCAAGTCATAGGAAAGATATTGTCAAGCTGGAAAGGGTTCAGAGAAGATTTACAAGGATGTTGCCAGGACTAGAGGGTGTGAGCTACAGGGAGAGGTTGAGCAGGCTGGGTCTCTATTCCATGGAGCGCAGGAGGATGAGGAGTGATCATATAGAGGTGTATAAAATCATGAGAGGAATAGATCGGGTAGACGCACAGAGTCTCTTGCCCAGAGTAGGGGAATCGAGGACCAGAGGACACAGGTTTAAGGTGAAGGGGAAAAGATTTAATAGGAATCTGAGGGGGAACTTTTCCACACAAAGGGTGGTGGGTGTATGGAACAAGCTGCCAGAGGAGGTAGTTGAGGCTTGAGTTATGCCATCGTTTAAGAAACAGTTAGACCGGTACATGGATATGACAGGTTTGGAGGGATATGGACCAAGCGCAGGCAGGTGGGACTAGTGTAGCTGGGACATGTTGGCCAGTGTGGGCAAGTTGGGCCGAAGGGCCTGTTTCCACACTGTATCACTCTATGACTAGTGTAGCTGGGGCATGTTGGCCGGTGTGGGAAAGTGGGGCTGAAGGGCCTGTTTCCTCACTGTGTCACTCTGTGACATAGAAACATAGAAAATAGGTGCAGGAGTAGGCCATTCGGCCTTTCGAGCCTGCACCGCCATTCAATATGATCATGGCTGATCATCCAACTCAGTATCCTGTACCTGCCTTCTCTCCATACCCCCTGATCCCTTCAGCCACAAGGGCCACATCCAACTCCCTCTTAAATATGGCCAACGAACTGGCCTCAACTACCTTCTGTGGCAGAGAATTCCACAGATTCACCACTCTCTGTGTGAAAAAACGATTTTCTCATCTCGGTCCTAAAAGACTTCCCCCTTATCCTTAAACCGTGACCCCTTTCCTGGACTTCCCCAACATCGGGAACAATCTTCCTGCATCTAGCCTGTCCAACCCCTTAAGAATTTTGTAAGTCTCTATGAGATCACCCCTCAATCTTCTAAATTCCAGCGAGTACAAGCTGAGTCTATCCAGTCTTTCTTCATATGGAAGTCGTGCCATCCCAGAATCAGTCTGGTGAAACCTTCTCTATGGCAAGATGTCTTTCCTCAGATTAGGAGACCAAAAACTGTATGCAATACTCCAGGTGTGGCCCACCAAGACCTGTACAACTGCAGTAGATCCTCCCTGCTCTTGTACTCAAATCCTTTTGCTATGATTGCCAATATACCATTCACTTCTTCACGGCCTGCTGCACCTGCATGCTACTTTCAATGACTGGTGTACCATGACACCCAGGTACTCGCTGCATCTCCCCTTTCCTAATCGGTCACCATTCAATAATAAGTCTACCTTCCTGTTTTTGCCACCAAAGTGGATAACCTCACATTTATCCACATTATACTGCATCTGCCATGCATTTGCCCACTCACCCAGTCTATCCAAGTCATCCTGCATCCTCCTAGCATCCTCCTCACAGCTAACACTGCCCCCCAGCTTCGTGTCATCCGCAAACTTCGAGATGTTGCATTTAATTCCCTCGTCCAAATCATTAATGTATATTGTAAATAGCTGGGGTCCCAGCACTGAGCCACATCAATACTGAACCACCAATACCATGTGCTTTAAACTGAACCACCAATACCGTGTGCTTTAAGTAGTGACTAGTGTAGCTGGGGCATGTTGGCCGGTGTGGGCACGTTGGGCCTGTTTCCACACTGTATCACTCTATGACTAGTGTGGCTGGGCAAGTTGGGCAGTACTGTGTGTCTGGGGCAAGTTTGGGCCTGTTTCACACTGTATCACCTAATGACTAGATGTGGCTGGGCAAGTTTGGGCCTGTGTTTCACACTGTATCACTCTATGACTAGTGTAGCTGGGCAAGTTGGGCCTGTGTCCACACTGTATCACTCTATGACTAGTGTGGCTGGGACATGTTGGGCCTGTGTCCACACTGTATCACTCTATGACTAGTGTGGCTGGGACATGTTAGGCCTGTGTCCACACTGTATCACTCTATGACTAGTGTGGCTGGGACATGTTGGACCTATTTGACCCTGTTGTCCACACTGTATCACTCCTATGACTAGTGTGGCTGGGACATGGTTAGGCCTGTGTCCACACTGTATCACTCTATGACTAGTGTGGCTGGGACATGTTAGCCTGTGTCCACACTGTATCACTCTATGACTAGTGTGGCTGGGCAAGTTGGGCCTGTGTCCACACTGTATCACTCTATGACTAGTGTAGCTGGGAAAGTTGGGCCTGTGTCCACACTGTATCACTCTATGACTAGTGTGGCTGGGACGTGTTAGGCCTGTGTCCACACTGTATCACTCTATGACTAGTGTGGCTGGGCAAGTTGGGCCTGTGTCCACACTGTATCACTCTGTGACTAGTGTAGCTGGGCAAGTTGGGCCCGTGGTTCATAACTGTATCACTCTATGACTAGTGTGGCTGGGCAAGTTGGGCCTGTGTCCACACTGTATCACTCTGTGACTAGTGTGGCTGGGCAAGTTGGGCCTGTGTCCACACTGTATCACTCTATGACTAGTGTGGCTGGGCAAAGTGGGCCTGTCGTCCACACAGTATCACTCTATGGTTGTTGCTGGGCAAAGTTGGGCCTGTGTCCACACTGTATCACTCTATGACTAGTGTAGCTGGGACAAGTTGGGCCTGTGTCCACACTGTATCACTCTATGACTAGTGTGGCTGGGACATGTTGGGCCCGTGTCCACTGTATCACACTGGTGACTAGTGGTGCTGGGACATGTTTAGGCCTGTGTCCACACTGTATCACTCTATGACTCTCTCCATGACTGTATCGATATTGACTCTAAAACCCGTTACAGAACGACACTGGGAAGATTGTCTACATCAACACCATCTTTGGCAGCATTCCCCGCACCCCGATCCACCGGCTGGAGATTGAGCTGAAGTGCGAGATGTCCATGAACGAGAGTGTGCGCATGGGCTTCATGCTGCAGACCAACCACCTGGTGCGTTTTGGCCACTACAACGTATCCTTTAAGCTGTTCCGCTCAGCCAACTACGATGACCCAGTCTTGCAATTCCCTTACCAAATCGAGCTGAATGGGACCCTGTACGTTCAGATGGAAGCCGAGACCACTGATAATGGAGTCCAAGTCTTCACTGATACCTGTGTATCTGTACCGTCACTCAACACCAACAAGGCTCCCTACACCATCATCCAAAACGGGTAATTGCTCTTCCCCTGATCCAGCACCGAGTGCTTTCATTTAGTGTGGGAAGGAACTGCAGATGCTGGTTTAATCCAGAGATAGAGCAGCAGTAATTCAGCGGGACAGGCAGCGTCTCTGGCGGCAAAAACAGGAAAACAGACTATTATCCAAGTTTGCGGATGACACGAAGCTGGGGGGCAGTGTTAGCTGTGCGGAGGATGCTAGGAGGCTGCAAGGTGACTTGGATAGGTTGGGTGAGTGGGTAAATGCATGGCAGATGCAGTATATAGGTATATGGACGGGAAGGGAATGGAGGGGTATGGTCTGCGTGCAGGTAGATGGGACTAGGGGAAAACAAATGGACTGGAAGGGCCGAGAGGGCCTGTTTCCGTGCTGTAATTGTTATATGGTTATATGGTTATATATTGTGGATAAATGTGAGGTTATCCACTTTGGTGGCAAAAACAGGTAAGTAGACTATTATTTAAATGGTGGCCGATTAGGAAAAGGGGAGATGCAGCGAGAACTGGGTGTCATGGTACACCAGTCATTGAAAGTAGGCATGCAGGTGCAGCAGGCTGTGAAGAAAGCGAATGGTATGCTGGCATTCATAGCAAAAGGATTTGAGTACAAGAGCAGGGAGGTTCTACTGCAGTTGTACAGGGTCTTGGTGAGGCCACACGTGGAGTATTGCGCCTCAGTTTTGGTCTCCTAATCTGAGGAAAGACATTCTTGCCATAGAGGGAGTACAAAGAAGGTTCACCAGACTGATTCTTGAGATGTCAGGACTTTCATATGAAGAAAGACTGGATAAACTCGGCTTGTACTCACTGGAATTTAGAAGATTGAAGGGGGGATCTTATAGAAACTTACAAAATTCTTCAGGGGTTGGACAGGCTGGATGCAGGGAGACTGTTCCCAATGTTGGGGAAGTCCAGGACAAGGGGTCACAATTTAAGGATAAGGGAGAAGTCTTTTAGGACTGAGATGACAAAAACATTTTTCACCCGGAGAGTGGAATTCTCTGCCACAGAAGGTAGTTGAGGCCAGTTCATTGGCTATATTTAAGAGGGAGTTAGATGTGCCCCTTGTGGCTAAAGGGATCAGGGGGTATGGAGAGAAGGCAGGTACAGGATACTGAGTTGGATGATCAGCCATGATCATATTGAATGGCGGTGCAGGGTTGAAGGGCCGAATGGCCTACTCCTGCACCTATTTTCTATGTTTCTATGTTCTATGGAGTGAGGGAATGGGTGACGTTTTAGGTCGAGACCCTTCTCTCCAGAGATGTTGTCTGACCCCGCTGAGTCACTCCAGCTTTTTATGTCTATCTACGGTTCAGTTTTGCTTGGTTTAGTTTAGAGATACAGCGCGGAAACAGCGAGCCTGCGCCGACCAGCGATCCCCGCATATTAACACTCTGGGGACAATTTATATTTACGCCAAGCCAATTAACCCACAAACCCGCACGTCTTTGGAGTGTGGGTGGAAACCGGAGCACCCGGAGAAAACCCACGCAGGTCACGGGGAGAACGTACAAACTCTGCGCTAACAGCACCCGTGGTCGGGATCAAACCCGGGTCTCTGGTGCTGTGAGGCAGCAACTCTACCGCTGCACCACCCTGCCTGTTGTTGCGTGCTATCCAGTCAGCGGGAAGACAAAGCATGATTACAATCAAGCCATTTACAGTGTACAGATACAGGATAAGGGAGTAGTTACGTTTAGGGTGTTAAGGTAAAGCCAGCAAAGTCCGGTCAAGGATAGTCCGAGGGTCACCAATGAGGTAGATAGTAGTTCAGGACCGCTCTCTGGTTGTGGTAGGATGGTTCATAACAGCTGGGAAGAAACTGTCCCTGAATCTGGAGGTTGTGTGTTTTTCACACTTCTGTACACTCTTGCCCGTGGGAGAGGGGGGAGAAGAGGGGAGTGGTCGGGGTGAGACTGGTCCTTGATGATGCTGCTGCTGGCCTTGCCGGGGCAGCGTGAGGTTGGATGGAGTCAGTGGAAAGGGAGGTTGGTTTGTGTGTGATGATGGCCTAGGGCTGCCCGCACGCGTCCCCAATTTCGCTGCAATTTCCTGCGGGCCCTCCAACCCCACCGAGTCTGTTAAATCTGAGAAAATGGATGGGTGACGTTTCGGGTGGGGACCCTTCTTCAGACTGAAAATAGAGGGAGGGGAACTTTCTCTGCCATAGAGGAAAGTTAGGTTTGGTTTAGAGATACAGCGCGGAGGGGAACAGACCCTTCAGCTCACCGGGTCCGCGCCGACACAGCGATCCCCGCACACTAGTAGTTCTATCCTACACGCACTAGGGACAATTGACAGAGAGCCAATTAACCTGCACGTCTTTGGAGGGTAGGGTGGGAAAATAGTACCCAGAAAACCCACGCGGGTCACAGGGAAAACGTGCAAACTCCGTACAGACAGCACCCGTGGTCAGGATGGAACCCGGGTCTCCGGCGCTGTGAGTCAGCAACTCTACCCGAGCTGCGTCACCGAGCAACACTCTTGCTACTGAGAATTTGTGACATACAACATGTGTAACCATGAGGTAGAGAGGGTTTCGGGGGAGAGGGACACTTAACTTAGAATAACAGGTCTTTTACATCAATGATTTAGTGATATTGTACAGGGCATGTTGCCTTCATAATGAGAGGACTCGAGTATAGCAGTAAAGAGGTCCTTCTACAGTTGTACAGGGTCCTAGTGAGACCACACCTGGAGTAGTGTGTGCAGTTTTGGTCCCCTAATTTGAGGAAGGACATTCTTGCTATTGAGGGAGTGCAGCGTAGGTTTACAAGGTTAATTCCCGGGATGGCGGGACTGTCATATGCTGAGAGAATGGAGCAGCTGGGCTTGTACACTGGAGTTTAGAAGGATGGGATGATATCCTTTAGAAACATTAAAGATTATTAAGGGATTGGACACGCTAGAGGCAGGAAACATGTTCCCCATGGTGAACCAGGGGCCACAGTCTAAGAATAAAGGGGAGGCCATTTAAAACTGATATGAGAAAAAAACTTTTTCACCCAGAGAGTTGTGAATTTGTGGAATTCTCTGCCACAGAGGGCAGTGGAGGCCAATTCACTGGATGGATTTAAGAGAGAGTTGGATAGAGCTCTAGGGGCTAGTGGAGTCAAGGGGTATAGGGAGAAGGCAGGTACGGGTTATTGATTGTGGACAATCATGCCATGATCACAATGAATGGCGGTGCTGGCTCGAAGGGCCGAATGGTCTACCCCTGCATCTATTTTCTAGGTTTTTATGATTAGCAAGTTTGCAGATGATAGAAAAGTGGGTGGCATTGTAGCTTGTTAAGTTGGTTGTGAAAGATTACAGCAGGATCTGGATCGATTGGCCAGGTGGGAGGAGGAATGGTTGACGGAATTTAATACAGAGAATGGTGAGGTGTTGCATTTTGGGACGTCGAACAAGGGCAGGACCTACACAGTGAACGGTGGGCCTTTGGGTAGTGTTGTAGAGCAGAGGGATCCAGGAGTACAGGTGCGTGGTTCCTTGAAGGTCAAGTCGCAGGTAGTTAAGGTGGTCAAAAAGGCTTTTGGCACTTTGGCCTTCATCAGTCAGAGTATTGAGTATAGAAGTTGGGAGGTCATGTTACAGTTGTATAAGACGTTGGTGAGACCACATTTAGAGTATTGTGTTCAGTCTGGGCATTGCGTTATAGGACAGATGTTGTCGAGCTGGAAAGGGTGCAGAGAAGATTTACGTGGATGTTGCCAGGACTGAGCTACAGGGAGAGGTTGAGCAGGCTGGGACTCTATTCCTTGGAGTGCAGGAGGATGAGGGGTGGTCTTATATAGAGGGGTATAAAATCACACCTCCAGATTCAGGGACAGTTTCTTCCCAGCTGTTCCAGCTCATGAGAGGATCAGATCGGGTAGACGCACAGAATCTTTTGCCCAGAGTAGGTGAATCGAGGACCGGAGGACATAGGTTCAAGGTGAAGGAGAAAAGATTTAATAGGAATCTGAGGGGTAACTTTTTCACACAAATGGTGGTGGGTTTATGGAACAAGCTGACAAGGGAGGTAGTTGAGGCTGGGACTCTCGCCAACCAACATGTCCCATCGACACTAGTCCCACCTGCCCTGGTTTGCCACCCATTCCTTCTCTCCAGAGATGCTGCCTGTCCCACCCTGAGTTACACCAGCATTTTGTAGTCTATCTCAGTGTGGAAAAACAGGTCCTTCGGACCCAAATTGCCCATATATCCTCTTTAAACCTATCCATCCAGGTACCTGTCCAAACTTCATAACAAGAGGATTTCAGTATAGGAGTAAAGAAATGGTTCTCTGCCTGCTCCCCCTTCCCTTTGCAGTTGTATAGGGCTCTGGTGAGACCACATCTGGAGTATTGCGTACAGTTTTGGGTCTCCAAATTTAAGGAGGGAAACCTTGAGATTGAGGCAGTGCTGCGTAGGTTCACGAGATTGATCCGTGGGATGGCGGGACTGTCATATGAGGAAAGATTGAAAAGACTAGGCTTGTATTCACTGGAGTTTAGAAGGATGAGGGGGCATCTTATACAAACATATAAAATTATAAAAGGACTGGACAACCTAGATGGCAGGAAAAAATGTTCCCAAAATGTTGGGCGAGTCCCGATTTCCAGGGCCACAATCTTAGAATAAAGGGGAGGCCATTTAAGACTGAGGTGAGAAAAAACCTTTTCACCCCAGAGTTTGTGAATTTGTGGAATTCCCTGCCACAGAGGGCAGTGGAGGCCAAGTCACTGGATGGATTTAAGAGAGAGTTAGATTGAGCTCTAGGGGCTAGTGAGTGTCAAGGGATATGGGGAGAAGGCAGGCACGGGTTATTGATAGGGGACGATCAGCCATGTATCCACAATGAATGGGCGGTGCAGGATCGAAGGGCCGAATGGCCGCTTTACTGCCCTATTTTCTATGTTTCTTTGTTTATGTATCTATGTAACACTGTTTTATATTGGTTGGGATAGTCCCAGCCTCAACTACCTCCTATGGCAAGCTCGGTCCCATAACACCCACCTCCCTTTTGCGTGAAAATGTTACCCTCAGTTCCTTAAAAATATTCCCCTCCCCGTCCTCTTGGGACTCTCCATGCGGCCTCCGACCCTGCCTGGACCTGTTCATTTCATTTCCAATTGACGGCGTGACACCAACCATCTTGTTCTCTCCCACCCACCGCACCCTCTCCCAACCTCTCCCCCTCTGAACACACAGCCCTCTGCTCACCTCTCTGAGATGGTTCCCGACCTGGACGTCACGCTGTCCTCCGTCCTCCAGTGAGATGCTGCCTGACCCACCCGCCCGAGTTTACTCCAGCTATTTGTGTCCATCATTAAGTGGCGATCACTATTTGCGATACGTGTGAGACTCTGTGCCAATGAATTGAACAGCCGGTTTCAAATTACTGCTTGCTCACTGAGCAAGCCAACACGCTGACCTGTCCCATATTCAAAAGCTATGATGCGGACAAACCCCCTCCCCCTTGAACTTTGCAGAACAAAAATCAAGCACACCGTTCTCGAGAGCATTGCTATATCTTTAAGTGTCGAGGTCTGTTAAATTGCCATACAATTATAGAGAGCTGAAGAAGGCCTCGAACCGCTAAAGTCACCCATTCCTTCGCACCCGGAGAAGCTGCCTGTCCCCGCTGAGTTACTCCAGCATTTTGTGTCTACCTCAGTTTGTTGGAAACAGAGGCCCTCGGCCCAACTTGCCCACACCGGCCAGCATGGGGAGAAGGAAGGCATCGGAGTTTGTAGTTCTCCCCTTGACCCTCGCGTGGGGTTTCCTCCGGGGGTGCTCCGGTTTCCTCCCACACTCCAAAGAGGTGCGAGCTTAATCGGCCCCTCTGTAAATTGCCCACTAGTGTGTAGGGGAGTGGATGGAGAAAAGTGGGATAAATAGAACAACTGCGTGAACAGGGTGATCGCTGGGTCAAGCGTGGATTTGTTTGACCGAAGGGCCTGTTTCCTGCTGTATCCTGATACTGCTGCAAATTTTCCATTCGAAGAGTTGAGATTTAAACTCTTTGGATGGTATATTTTCCAGCAGGGACTCAGTGGGCCGGAAGGCCGTCCCCTGTCCCATGCTGTATCTCTACACAAAACTGTGTCTGGGTGGCAGATGGTTTAGCACGGACTTAGTACGGCCGAAGAGCCGCTGACATTCACAGTATGTATGGTGATCCAGGAAAGAGTGGGGGTTAGTTAGCATATGTTGAGCGTTTGACAGCACTGGGCCTGTACTCGCTGGAGGTTTAGGGAATGACAGAGGGGGGGACCTCATTGAAACACACAGAACAGTGCGGATGGAGGCCCTGGACAGAGTGGATTGTGGAGAGGATGTTTCCACTAGTGGGAGAGTCTAGGACCAGAGGTCACAGCCTCAGAATTAAAGGGGTGCACTTTAGAAAGGAGATGAGGAGGAAGGAACTTCTTTCGCAGAGGGGTGGTGAAATCTGTGGGGATTCATTGCCACAGAAGGAGGTGCTGTTGGAGGCCAAGTCTGTGGGGGGGGGATATTTTTAAGGCGAGGAGATGGTCAAATTATTGATTAGTAACGGGTTATGTCAAGGGTTATGGGGAGAAGGCAGGAAAAAATAAAAAAAAATTAAGGGGGGGTTAGGAAAACAGAGATCAGTCACGATTGAATGGTGGAGTAGACTCGATGGGCTGAATGGTCTAATCTCTTAGCTACCGCGATGAAAAGTTGTGAATTTGTGAATTTTGAAATCCGAGCAACATGCCCCAGCTGCACTAGTCCCACCAGCTGCTTTTAGCCCTGAAACCTGCCCCATCCATTGTACCTGCCTGAATGTTTCTGAATGTTTGTGATAATATTTGCCTCAATTACCCCCTCTGTCAGCTTGTTCCGTATACCTTCAAAGGATTCAGCTTCCTTTAGTACGGGCGCCTCCCCTACGGGGTTCCATAAGGGTTATGAGGGGAGAAGGCAGGAGACATGGGCTTAGGAGGGAGAGATAGATCAGACTTGATTGAATGGCGGAGTAGACTTGAGATGGGCAGAATGGCCTAATTCTGCTCCTATTCACTAGTGAAACTTGTGAAATTGACTTTGTGCCCAGCACTGGTTGAACGGTGGTTAATGGAGGTATCCTCTCCCTCTCCCTCACCACCCTCCCCCACTACTTTCTCCCTTCCCCCTCTATCACTCTCCTTCCCCTCTCCCCTCTCCACTCCCACTCCCCCTTTCCCTTTATCCCTCCCATCTCTCTCACTCTCCCTCACACCCCCCTCTTCTCCTCTCACTATCCTCTCTCCTCACCCCTTTTCCTCTCTCTCCCCCCCTCTCTCATGTTTTCATTTTTTTCTATCACTCAGTTTTTTTCTGAGACTCTTTATCTCCACTTCTTTTTCTCTCTCCCTCTCCTTCTTCCTCTCTCCCTCCCCCTCCACTCAACACTCACTCACCTCCCCTCTCCCTCCCTCTCCTCTTCTGTCTTTCTCTATCTCATTCTCTTCTTCCTTCTCTCTCTGTGCTTTTTTTCAATCTTTTTATTTATATCTATTTCTTTCTTCCACTATCTCTCCCGCACCTCCCTCCCTTCTCCTGTCTCTCCCTGTTTTTCTTCTCCCTCCTCCATGTCTTTACTCTTTTCTCTAACTCACCTCCCCGCTCCCACCTCCCCCTTCCCTTCCCGCTTACCCCTCCACTCTTCTCCCTCTTCTCCATCTTCCCAATATCTCTTCTCACTTCACTGTCTCTCTTTATCTCTATCTCTTTCTCTTGCTTTTATCCTCTTTTTCTCTTCTATCTCTTTTCATTCTACCTCTCTCTTCCTCCCTCTCCCTTCTTCATTCTTTTTTTTTTTCTCTTTCTCTCTCTTCTCACTCTCCCTCACCCTCCCCATATCCCTTCTCCCCACACTCTTTCTCTCTCCCTCTCCCTCCCCATTCTCTCTTCTTCCACCAATCTTCCCCCCGTCCACTCTCTCCCTCTCCACACACTCCTCTCTCTATCTCGCTCTCCCTCCCCCACTCCCACACTCCCTCCCCCCTTGTCTGTTCTCCCAGTCCGTTGCAGGTGTCGTGAAGACATGACCTTCAAGACCACACGAGACGAGCAGACAGTCGGTTAAGCAGCGCTTCAGTTTCCACGTCTTCAAGTTTGAGGACTTCCCCAGGTCTAATCTTCTGCGACTGGTTGCTATGCCACTAGGGCTCCTTCGCCCAAACCGCCTGCGAAGTGGGGCTGGTGCCCTCGCGGAAGAAGAGGGACCTCCGCGCCCGCTGGCAGAACGACAAGGTGCCCATCTCTCCCGGGGCCGGTGGTCTTCCCACCAGCTCGCTGGGTGCGGTTTGCCATGCCCCGTCCCCATCCAAACACCTCCCGTCCATCTGGCCCGCTCGTGGGGCAAGGGGGTCTTGTGGGTACCGTACTCTCCACCGTCCATCGCATTTCCCCTCCCTCAACTCTTCTCCCACCTCACCACCCCGTCCCTCAACTCTCTCCCACTCTCCTCCCTCCACATCCCTCCCTCCCTCCAGCCCACTTCCCCTCCCTCCCTTCCTTACTACCCTCTCCGTCTCCTCCAACCCTCTCCCTCTCCTGCTTTTCTCCCAATCTCCCCCCCTTACCCTCCAACTATCACCCCATCCCTCCCCTTCCAAAACCCTCCCCTTCTAGTCCCCCTCCCTTCCTCCCTACCTCCCCCTCCCAAACCTCCCCCTTCTTCCCCCTCCTCCCCTCCCTCCCCCTTCACCCTCCCCTTCTTCCTCCAACTCCCTCCCACTCCATCCTCTCCCCCTTCTCTCACTATCTCCCAATCCTCCCCCTTTATTCAACTCCCCTCCCTCCCCTCCACAAGCATCCCCTAACTCCCCCCTTCCCCCTCAACCTCCCTCATCTATCCCCCCTTCACCTCCCACTCCACAACTCCTCCCACTCAAGTCCCCATCCCTCAACTCTCTCCACTCCTCCCTCCCCGTTCCCTCATCACGCCCCCTCACCCTCCCCGTTCCCTCAAACACTTCCCTCACCTCCCCGCTCCTAACTCTCTCCCACTCTCTGACCTTCCTCAACCCTCCTCCTCCAGGCCCTCTACTCCCTCCCTCCCTCCTTTCAACCCTCCCGTCCCCGTCCAACCCTCTCCCTTTGCTATATCTCGCAGTCCTCCCCCATCCCAGCCCACTCTCCCCATCCCTCCCCCTCCAACCTCACCCTTCTTCCCCTTTCAACTCGCTCACTCCGCCCCCAAACATGCGGAAAGGGATTGTTTTACCGCTACTTTCCCTGACTGAGGACTAGTAATTCAGGGTGGTGCGGCGTGTGCGTCGGGTCCGCGGGCGCGCGGGCCTGCTCGGCGAAGGAGTCCCAACTGGCACCGGGGAGGGGAAACGGGGCACGCCACCTCGCGGCAGCCGCCGGCACGCATCGGGAGCCCGGCGCTGGATCGGCCGCCGTCGTGCTGCTGGGTGTGAGTGAGCGGTGAGGGAGGGAGGGGGGAAGGGGGGGGTGGCGGAGCGGGCTAGAGCGGGCCAAAGTGGAAGTGTGCCTGGCGTGTGGGCTTCGACGGGCCTAGTCGCTAGTGGGCGCTGGACAGGGGGCTGCACTGGGCCTGGCGTTGCATTGGATCTGGACTGGGTGAGGAGAAGATGGCTCTGGAATGGGTTTGGTAGTGGAGTGGGAGTGGACAGGAATGGATTGGGGCCTAGTAATGTGCTGGACAGTCTGCCTGTGCATGGGGGGAGTGTGGGCCTGCAGTAGAGTAGTGTGGGCTGGAGTGTAGTGTGCCTGGAACAGGGACATGGGCTGAGTGGAGTGGGGTGGATTGGAATTGATGGGCCTTGAGTGTGCCTGGACAGGTGCATGCAAGGGCTGGAGTGTGGGCCTGGAGTAGAGTGGTGTGGGCTGGAGTGTAGTGTGCCCTGGGCAGGGCCTGCACTGGGCCGGATGTGGAGTGTGGTGGACTGGAATGGACTGGGCTAGGAGTGTGCTGGACAGGCCTGGACTGGGCTTTGTGGGGCCTGCTGTGGAGTGTAGTGTGGGCTGGAGTGTAGTGTGCCTGGACAGGGCCAGCACTGGGTCAGAGTGGAGTGGGTGGACTTGGAATGGATGGGCCTAGAGTTTTTGCCTGGGACTGGGCCTGGTCTGGGCTAGAGTGTGGGCCTGCAAGGTGGGAGTGTAGTAGTTGGCTGGAGTGGAGTTTGCCTGGACAGGGCCTCTAGCACTGGGTCAGTGTGGGTGGGAGAGGGATGGAGTAGACTGGAAGTAAAGTGGAGTAGGTCTGAGTGGAGGGTGCCTGGACTGATCTGGAGGTGATCTGGATTAGTACTGGGTGGTCTTGGAGTGTGGGAATGGAGTGGCAGGCCTGGAGTGGTCCTGCAGTTGGACTGGGAGTGGAGAGTCTCACTGGAGTTGGACTGGATTGGACTGTAGTGGGTGGAGTAGGCCTGGAGTGTGGTCTGGAAAAGTGTGGGCCTGGACTGGGCTTGGAGATGGTCTGGACGTGACTGGAGCAGACTGGGAGTGGTCTTGGAGTGTGGGGTCCGGAGGTGTGGGCCTGGAGTGTGGGCCAGGTCACGGGGAGAACGTACAAACTCCGTACAGACAGCACCGGCAGTCGGGATTGAAACCGGGGTCTGCCCCGCTGGACAGCGCTGTAAGGCGGCAACTTATGCACCGTGCGACACCGTGTGCGCACCGTTCACGCTACATAATAGACCTAACGTATAACTCGACAGTGGATTGAGTTGGTCCGGGGCATTCAGGAGTGTGATGCAGCACCAGTCAGGATGGTTCTGGGTCCTGGGGTGCTGATCAATCCAGAAGTGGGGCATGGTCCTGGGGCCGTTCTGGAGTGGAGGAAGGGTGGGGTGTGGATCGGAGATGGGAAGCGATACATAAACTTGTAAGCGGCACGGATAAGATGGACACTTAGTAATCATTCCCCAGGGTGGATAGGATGCCAACACTAGAAGGGCTGGGCTTTTAAGTGAGTGGGGATTTGTTATAGGAGATTTGTGGGGTCATGTTGTTTTGTTTACACATAGTTAGTGAGTGCCTTGAGAACACACTGTTGTGGGTGGTGGTGGAGGAGCAGACAATTTGTGGCCATTTCGTAGACTTTAGATAGGCACGTGGATATGGAGTTCAACGAGGGAACATGGATCTGTGAGATTTTTACTCCGATTTTCTCCCTCTGGTTTCCCCCACTGTCCAATGACGTGCAGGTTTGCAGTTTGATTGGCTTGGTATAATTGGAAATTGTCCCTAGCGTGTGTAGGATAGTGTTAGTGTGCGGGGATCGCTGGCCGTACGCGGGACTCAGTGGGCCGAAGGGCCTGTTTCCGCGCTGTATCTCGAAACTAAGCTAAAACTAAGTAAGTAGGTTTTGGCATCATGGTTGGGCAGAGACTTTGTGGGCCGAAGGGCTGTTTCAGCGCCGTTCTTATCCTTTGTTCGACGTTCTATGGGTTGTTGGTTGCAGGAAATATTTGCGGAGGACTGGTCTGATGCGGGTACGCAATGGATCGGGAGGGATTGGATTGGGATTCTGGTGGCCATGCTGTGGATGGTTTGGGAAAAGAACTGCCGATGCTAGTTTATTCGAAGACAGACACACAAAATGCGTGGACAAGCAGCATCTCTAGAGAGAAGGAAATGGGTGATGTTTAGGGACAAGACCCTTCTCAGACTGAGAGTCAGGGGAGAGGGAGATACAGAGATAAGGGAAGGGTATAAGGTAATGAAAATGGAACTAATGTTACATCACCATCCATGTGGTTTGGGATTTGTGTCTGATTCAGCTGAGTCCTATTTTCACTTCTTCCTTGACTACCCTTTTGTGGGCAAGATTACTGAGTTCTTCTTCCACGTGAAGAGAACATGAAGTCTCAGTCTGCAATATCTTACAAAATGGGGACACTGGTAAGAATCTATCTCAGGTAGACAAAAATGCTGGAGAACTCAGCGGGTGAGGTGCAGCATCTACGGAGCGAAGGAGATATGGGTGGCGTTTCGGGCCGAGGACCCTTCTTATAGACTGAAGAAGTCTGAAGAAGGGTCGGACTATACTATTCTTCGTTCCATAGATGCTGCCTTACCCGCTGAGATTCTACAGCATTTTTGTCAACCTTCGATTTTTCCAGCATCTGCAGTTCTTTCTTAACAGAATCTAACTCAGTGTCAATCTGAGTATTGTTCACATCTCTGCAGGTTGTGGATGAATCGGGGTACGGGTTACAGGGCTGCCCACATTGGGTGAGAGTTGAGAGTGAGAAATTGCGAGGGAGGCATAGCGACTGAGGGGGGGGAGGAGGGTGTGGGAGCGGGCAGCGCGATGTCCCCCCTCCCAGGATAGAGAGCTTTTGCATTTTTCACCTTGAAATTATGCTATCTGGTGCCATACTGTAGCAAGGGTTTACTACAGGGTTTCTACAGCTTATTAATAGCAAAAGGATAACGAGGGATAAAATTGGTCCATTAGAGAGACCAGAATGGACAGCTATCTGCAGAGCCCAAAAGAGATGGGGGAGATATTGAACAATTTCTTTTATTCTGTATTCACCAAGGAGAAGGATATTGAACTATGTGAAGTAAGGAAAAAAGTAGAGTAGCTATGGAAACTATGAGATTCAAGAGGAGGAAGTACTGACACTTTTGAAAAATATAAAAGTGGATAAATATCCAGGTCCTGACAGGATATTCCTAGGACATTGAGGGAAGTTAGTGTTCGAGAAGATAGCAGGAGCTATGACAGAAATATTTCAAATGTCATTAGAAAACGGGAATAATGCCGGAGGATGGCTACTGCGCATGTTGTTCCATTGTTTAAAAAGGGTTCAAAGAATAAACCTAGCAATTATTGACCTGTTAGTTTGACGTCAGTGGTGGGTAAATTAATGGAAAGGATTACTTAGAGATAATATATATAAGCATCTGGATAAACAGGGTTCTGATCAGGAACAGTCAACATGGATTTGTGCCTGGAAGGTCATGTTTGACAAACCTTGAATTTTTTTTGAAGCTGGTAACTAGGGAAATTGATGAGGGTTTAAAGCAATATGGATGTTGTCTATATGGATTTCAGTAAGGCCTTTGAATGGTTCCCATGGAAGGTTGGTTAAAGAAGGTTCAATCTTTGGGTGTTAATGGCGGAGTAGCAAGATGGATTCAACAGTGGCTGAATGGGAGATGTCAGAGAGTTTAATGGGTGGATGGCTGTTTGTCAGGTTGGAAGCGGTGACCAGTGGGGTGCCTCAGGGATCTGTGTTTGGGTCCACTGTTGTTGTTTGTCATGTACATCAATGATCTGGATGACCTGGGGTGGAAAATTGAGATAAGTAAGATATGCAGATGATACTAAGATAGGTGGTGTTGTGGATATGGAAGTCGATTTGTCAAAGTCTACAGAGAGATTTGGGCCATTTGGAAAAGTGGGTGAAAGATGGCAGATGGAGTTTAATGCTGTTAAGTGTGAAGTGCTACATCTTGGCAGGACAAATCAAAATAGAACGTACATGGTAAATGGTAGGGAAATTGAGGAATGCTGTGGAACAGAGGGATCTAGGAATAACTGTGCATAGTTCCCTGAAGGTGGAATCGCATGTAGATAGGGTGGTAAAGAAAGCCTTTTGTGTGCTGGCCTTTATTAAATCAGAGCATTGAATATAGGAGTAGGGAAGTAAGTAATGTTAAAATTGTACAAGGCATTGGTAAGACCAATTCTGGAGTATGGTGTACAATTTTGGTCGCCTAATTATAGGAAGGATGTCAACAAATAGAGAGAGTACAGAGGAGATTTACTAGAATTGTTGCCAGGGTTCCAGCAAACTATGTTACAGAGAAAGTTTTGAACAAGTTAGGTCTTTATTCATTTGAGAGCGCAGAAGGTTAAGGGGGGACTTGATTGAGGTCTTTAAAATGATTGAAAGGGATAGACAGAGTTGACGTGGTGGATACGTTTTTCCATTGAGGGTAGGGAGATTCAAAGAAGAGGGCATGACATGACTTGAGAATTAAGGGACAGAAGTCTCGGGGGTAACGTGAGGGGGAACTTCTTTACTCAGAGGGTGGTGGCTGTGGTGGAATGAGCTTCCAGCAGAATAGTGGTGGAGGCAGGATCGATTTTAACATTTAAGAGTAAAGTGGATAGGTATATGGACGGCTGAAGGGAATGGAGGGGTATGGTCTGAGTGCAGGTTAGATGGGACTAGGGGAAAAACAAATGGTCGGCACGGACTGGAAGGGGGGGGGGTCGAGAGGGCCTGTTTCCGTGCTGTAATTGTTATATGGTTAAGGTTAACTTAATTAATCTAAAAAGTGTTATTTTTTTAGTTTAGTTTAGTTTAGATTTTGTCAAGTGTACTGAGGTACAGTGAAAGGCTGCGTTCTATCTTGGTGTAAACAGCCACTGCAGTTCCATTTTTTATTACCCGGTGGCTTGTGTTATGTGGTGGTACGGGCTTTTTAGGCTTTTGTATTTTCTGTCCGATGGAGAGGGGGGAGAAGAGGGAATGACCGGGGTGTGAGAGGCCTTGATTATGTCGGCTGCTTTTTCCTGAGGCAGCGTGAAGTGTTGATGGATTTGATGGTCTGTGCGATGGACTGGGCTGCATCAGCAACTCTGCAATTTCTTGTAGTCTGGGACAGAGCTGTGGCCTAACCAAGTGTGGACTCATCCTGATAAGATGCTTTCTTTGGTGGGTCTGTAGAACTTGGTGAGAGGCGTTGGAGGCATGCCGGACTTCCTTAGTGCTCTATGGAAGTAGAGGCCATAGAGAGGGTCATGGATCACTGGAATCTGTGGAGTTCTTGCCACAGAAGGTAGTTGAGGCAGTTCATTGGCTATATTTAAGAGGGAGTTAGTTGTGGCCCATTGTGGCTAAAGGGATCAGGGGGTAGGGGTTAAATTGGAGAGTGAAGGCAGGGTACGGGGGATACTGAGTTGGGTGATCAGCCATGATCATATTGAATGGCGGTACAGGCTCGATGGGCCGAATGGCCTACACCTGCACCTATTTTCTATGTTTCTATCACGCAAACAGGCCCTTCGGGCCCAACTTGTCCACACCCGACAACATGGCCCCATCTTTCACTAGTCCTCCTGCCGCGGTTTGATCACGTACCTGTCTAAATGTTTCTCAACAATAATCGTGATAGTACTGTTTCAGGGTGAGCTGAGTGGGGTGAAGGTGGGAGCTGAGGGGAGAAAGGAAACAGGTGGATCTTGGTAAAAACTCCTCCGCAAACCTTCATTGGGACAATTACTTCCTCCTTACTGTGTTTCAGCTAGGATATTATGCTCAGTAACTCTGTGTGGCCACAGGGTGGTGCAGTGGGGAGTTGCTGCCTCACAGCGCAGAGACCCGGGTTCCATCCTGACCTCGGGTTGCTGTATGTGTGCGCGGTGTGCGTGTGTAGTTTGTATGTTCTCCCCGTGACCTGCGTGGGTTTTCTCCAGGTGCTCTGGTTTTGCAACCACACTCTGAAAGATGTGAAGGTTTGTAGGTTAATTGGCTTTGGTGAAAAAAAAGGATCCTCCTAATGTGGATGTGAAAGTGGAGTGGTCTGGGAACGTTGGGAGATAGGGTTAGAATTTGGCGACTTGCGGTCGATTGCTGGATTATTGAGTGTGAGAGGTTTTTTGATTGTAGATATTGATCAGTGAAAGTTAAGTTTAGTTTAGAGATACAGCGTCCGTCTTAGTCAGCGCGACCAGCGATCCCCGGCCACATTTAACACTATCCTACACACACTAGGGACAATTTTACATTTACACCAAGCCGGGTTCACTCCTGACCACGGGAGCAATCTATAAGTGATGGGAGTAGAATTAGGCCATTCGGCCCATCAAGTTCCTCTGCCATTCATCATGGCGCATTCGTCTTCCCTCCTAACCCCATTCTCCTCCCTTCTCTGGGTGAAAATGTTTTTCCTCATATCTGGCATAAAAAAATGGGCCTACCCCTTTTTCTTAAACTGTACGATCCCTGGTTATGGTCTCCCCAACTTCGGGAAAAATTTTCTTGCCCCTTGCCTTTCAATCCTTTAAAAGGACATTGTTTATGTTTCTATAAGATTCCGTATCATACTTCTAAATTCCGCTGAATACAAGCCCCAGTCTTTCCATTTCTTTCATTATTTTTCCCTGCATCTAGCCAGTCCAATCCTTAAGATTGTAGTCAGATTGTCGGAGTGGTTTGCCAATGTGAATTCCACAGCAGAAAGTTTATGTTCCATATTAAATATCGGCTCGGTGGCCGCAGCGGTAGCGTTTGGCCTCACAAGCGCCAGAGGACCGGGTTCCTCCTGTATCGGGGTGCTGTCTGGTACGGAGTTTGCAACGTTTCCCCTCCCCCGTGACCTGTGTGGGTTTTCTCCGAGATCTCAGGTTTCCTTCCACACTCCAAAGGAACGTTACAGGTTTGTAGGTTATGGTTTGTAGGTTGGTTTAATTGTAATTTGTCCTAGTGTGTGTGTGTGGATAGTGTTAGTGTGGGGGATCGCTGGTCGGTGTGGATCGGTTGGCGAAGGACCTGTTTCGCGCTGCATCTCTAAACTAAACTAAACTAAATATTAATTCGTTAGATAACAGAGGGACATGAACAGGCCCTTTATCCCATAATGTCAATGCTGAATATGATCCAAGACTCATCTCTCGTCTGAAGAATGACCCTGAAACGTTATCTATCCAAGAGATGCTGATGACCCGTGAGTTATCCAGCTCTTTATGTCGATATGTAGACATAAATGCTGGAGAAACTAGGGGTAGGCAGGCATCTAATGGAGCAAGGAATAAGTGACGTTTCGGGTCTAGACCTTCCGGGCTGAACTGGTCTGAAGAAGGGTCTCGACCCAAAACGTCACCTATTCCTTCGCTCCACAGATGCTGCCTCACCCGTGAAGTTTCTCCAGCATTTTTGTCTACCTTTGATTTTTCAGCTCAGCATTCTTTCTCCAGCACTTTATGTCTTATTGTTAACTGTGAACCATCTCCTCCACATTCCTGCATAGCAACGTTGCCGATTGCAAAAATCTCTTAATGCCACAATCGATCTCTGCCTCACCACCACTTCCCGGCTCAGCGCATTCCGGCTCC